>OW388083.2:8370000-8557500 GCA_936449025.2 Sarcophaga subvicina | reverse complement strand
TTTACTGTTGAAAGTTAATTAATCACGTGTTTTCTGCTTGTCAAACTAAAAAGAAAGAAGAAAAAACACAATGAAATTAATGAAATAGTTTTGGTGCGATTTTTTTCTTTTTCTTTATTTATGTGGTGAAATAAAAATGTTTGTTATGCTTTAATGAGAGCAGCATAACAGGTAGAAGAAAGACAGCGAAAGAGGAAGAGATAGAAGATATTTAATGTATAATTATTGTACGAAAGCTAAAACATACCTTAAAGTGTAAACCAGTAGCAATTAAAGAGTTTTGTAAAGGATAATTAAAGAAATATTTTTAGGAATTCAAACAACAAAACAAGAAAAAATAAAAAATTATTTTTTGTGCTCTAATATCCTAGAGGGTGTGATTGGCTTTAATTCCAAAAGCTTTGTATAGCAGCGATTGATACTTTGAAGCCTTTATAGCCCCTGAATAATAACAAACCGTAGAAAACGATATTCCCAGTAGCCTAGAAGTTAGTGTGTTGGTTCACTAGACGCGAACCCATATTGAAATCCCTGTTCAGACAACTCGAACACACTGTAACACGAAAGATTTTAGCGGCGAATTGTTCTCAGCAGTATTTCGTTAATAAATTTAACATGAAAAGTTATTCAGTGTTGATCACACAACTCATGGATAAAGTTAACACACGCAATATGGGTGATGTGAGAAGCTAGATTGTAATTCTGACTAAAGGGCTGTGATCGCCTAACTAAGTAAGTAAGAAAATGCTATGAAACTGTAGATAAACAGTGTGGTCAAGTACGAGAATTATGATAGCTTAGGAGCCTTAATCGAATTCAATAAACTTATACTCAGTATATGCAACATTTCCTGTTTGCAGAAATAGGGGATACTGTGTATAGGTGATGCTGCATATAGAGGATGCAGCATATAGGGGATACTGCATATAATATATGATACACATTAAATATGCTGCATATGGGAGATGATGTGTACAGAGGGTGCTGCGTATAGGAGATGCTGTATATGTATATGAGATGCTGCGTATAGGAGATGCTGAATATAGGATATGCGACATTCCTTATACAGCATCTCCTATGGATAAAACAGATACCAAATCAAAAGATCTCCTATGGATAAAACAGATACCAAATCAAAAGATCTCCTATGGATAAAACAGATACCAAATCAAAAGAGTGTACTTTTCTCTTTAGTGAAAACACAAATACATACCGAGCCACGGACAGACAAAAAATGGATAATGCAGCTAATCTAGTCGATCTATGTTTTTAGAAATGCTTTGTTTGGAACAGAATTAACAGATGCAGTCTGTGCAAGTTGTTTAAATGGATAACTGGTTACTGGCATAATTGGTGCTTATAAGAGAAGGTTATGAGTTTAGTAGGAGCTGTAATAATGTGGGGAATATAAGAATGTAACTCTCTACTCTATTATTGTGCAGCATTGTCAACAAACTTAGATTAGATGCGGCCAACTCTGACCAATTCATTAAAACCAAAAGCCTATACTCAGTATATGTTAGTTTTAGAAAAATTTTAATTATTCAGCTTAATTAACAAATATTTATTCGGTTTTATTTATAAAACAATTTTAATAAACAAAACATATTTTTTTTTTGTTGCTTCTACAATTTTAAAACATACACACAGAAAACCAAAGCAAATCCTCTTAAATTCCAAAAAAAAATCCTAAAACAACAGACGGTAAGCAACAGTGAAAGAGTAAAAAGTGCGTACATGTATAAGCTCATGGAATACAATACATGTGTATGTGCATATGTAAGTGTATACATATGTATGTAAGCATTTCCTATTAAGCCACAAATTTAACTCTAAACAAATACTCGTACAACAACTAACAAAACAAATCAAAAATTCAAAAACTAAAAAAGAAACACAGAAAAATTAAGGTAAACAATGACCAGAAAAAAAGAGAAACAACAACAACAAAAATAACTAAAAAAAAAAACAATAAAAACAGAAATATACACAATGAAAATATCAACAATAGCCACAACACATCACACATAGCAAACACATACGCAACATTAATAATAAATAAAGAGAGTAAATAAAAGCAAAAATGGACGTACGTACGAGTACTCGAAACAAAACCATGAGTACTACGGCACATACAAACACTGACTGCCTACACAAATTGATTACATTTAAGCAAGAGCAAGAGAGAGAGTGAGTTGAAGAGAGTATGTAAATAAAAACAAAACAAAATAAATATGAGATCAGCAATTGTTTCAACACAAAACTCCAATGTGTACTTAAAATACTGAGCATAACATAAAACTACCGGTTTTACATACACTTTCTCACACTTGCCTTAGACTTAGAAATTACAACAAAAGGGTTAGTAAGTAAACAAACAGCAAAAACAACAACAACAATAACTATAATAAATTCTTTATAATTTTAAGAAATGAAATGAAAAAAACAAGAGCAAATAAATGAAGAAAAATCGTTAAAGTTCAAATCATAACAAATCGAGTATATTAGAGCAGAGAGAGAGAGAGAGAGTGAGTGAGTGTAAGGAGTACTTACATTTAAATGACTCACTTACTCTTACGCACACATGCACACACATATTTTTATTTACTTGAGTATGACTAAAGGCAGTATTTTTTAGATAAAGAAAAAAGCAACATCAAATGAAATGTAAATAAAATCGAGTAAGGAAACCTAAGTAAAGCAATAACGACTGCTGAATGCACTACAACACTACGATAATTTATCACACATATTGGTGTCTGCCAATCTAGATAGGTAGAGAAGTAAAAGTGGGTACCAGCCTTACGTTCTTTCATTTCCCGTAACACTGGAACCGTCAGGAGACCACAACTTTCCAGGGGTTCCTACTTAGAAGTTAAAGCAAGCCTTCAGTAGATCCTCTGTCAAACCCTGGCCAGATTTATGAACAACAGACATGTTGAACAAGGAAGTCTGGAAAAATATTTCTTGGACGACTTCCTCCCAATATTCTTTTGGCAAAACTCGAAGAGCAAAATAAAATAGCCATGAAAAGTTTCTAAAAAATCTGTTTTTCGGAATCGACTTTAAACTGTCAGTCCCGCCACTCTTGGATATAAATAATACACACAACATGGCTTGGTTGTAATCCTGACTAAAGGGTTGTAATGACCAAATAGGGAAGCCATGTTGAACAACGAAGTTTGAAACAAAATTTCTTCAACAACAAATTTGTAGTTCGGAATCGACATTAAAGAGTAGGTCTCTGCGCTCATGGGTGAAATTAATAAACATAGCAGGGGTGGTGTGAGAAACTAGGTTGTAGTCCTGACTAAAGGGTTAGGTTAGGTCTGTATTGACCAAGGTTCACCAAAATCAGGGAAGAGGAAGAAGTTGGTCAGCGCAAGTGTTGCACATTAAAAGCACGACTACCCTACACTGGAAAACCAGCCAGAAAGTTTGATAAACGAAGCTATATCCTTGTCATTAATGATGATAGCTCTGTCAAGCTGACAAGAGATGGACGCTGACAAAGAAAGTGGAGAACAGTCTCCTCTTCCTCAGCGGATCTGCATCCACGGCAGAAGTCGTTAAATGGGAGCCGCATCCTTTCCGCGTGTCTACCCATAACACAATGACCTGTAAGCAAGCATGGCCACTGTGATTGAGATGATGCCACGAGCAAGTCCAAGTAACTGGTTGGTACGCGTTCTATCCATCAGGGGTCAGGTAAGTCTAGCGGTGGAGCAGGACTCCTCATTGACCCAGGATAGGCTGGCGTCTAGAAAGAATTTTCACGCAATGGCCAGCTTGACCGAGGCGTGTGGAATACCCAAGTCTACTGAAGAGGATTCCGGAAGGAGTGGCGAGCTCATCGGCCCTAAACTTCCCCGGAATGTTACTGTGCCTGGGGACCACGACCAGTGAGACACTAAAGCGCCCAGAAAGAATGTCATGAAAGCGACGGCATTCCCTAACGAACCTGGAGTTATTCACAACACCCGAAAGAGACCCGGGTAAAAGGAGCACCGATGACGAGGGTCCATTGAGCGGCGCGGTAAATGTCCGGGTTGTAAATTAGTAGTAAAGGGTTGTAATTATCAATTAAGTAGGTAAATAGGCAACTTCTATAGTGGCAAAGAAGATTCAAATTTGGCCACTATTGCTGCATATTTCTAAGCTTTTATTCAAGAAACTATAGAGTGGTGCACAGCATTTCATAGTCGTTGACAACCTGTCTTCCTCTTCAATTCTACTTCTGGTTGTCATACATATTTAACTAAATATGCACACAACTTTAAATAATTTTATCTTTAAAATGAAAATCAGAAAAAAAACAGAAAGGAAGAATTTTTATGCCTCTTTTTTTACTTTCTTCCCTGAGACCAGCTCTTAATCTGACTCCAGGGCTTCCTGGCTTAGACATCACAACGATGGAGACACCGCACAAGATGTAATTGAAGCTGAGTGTGTTGAAGAAGAAAAAAATTGTGTTCAATTAGGAAAACAGCCAAAGGCAAGGATTATGTTGCAAACATTCCGAGTTTTTTTTTTATTTATTTTCAAACAATATTTTAATGTTCCTCACCAAGGCTGTGCTTCAAACGCTGGCTTACTTTTTCAAACTTTTAGTGGAAGTTTTACAAAAACTAGGGAGAAATAAAATTAAGAAAAAGAAACGTAAAAGAAAAAACCAAAAACGTAACACAAGAAAATCTAAATTTTAATGCCCCCGACTAACTGGAATGCCCCCGAAAGAGGATATTTTACATGGAATGCCAGTAAGTGTTTGTTGTTTATAATGTAATGTCCTTGTAGACACACTTTATTTCTAATTGGCGTGAGTGTTACTTTCGCCACAAAAAAAATAAGCAACAACAAGGTTATATAAGAAGGCCATTACTGTATATGATTATGGCCAACAATTTTAAGAATATTTAATGCTAAAAATACAACAACAACAACTGTAAGCAAGATACCAAAGTAATGTTTGACTACCTGGCCAACAAAATAGCTGTTCAGAGATTTATTAAAATTCTTGGCTACGCTTTTTAAAATGGCGTTTCCTGTGGCTCTAAAAAATAACTTTGCATTCTTGAATATTTTAGCAATTTTTTAATGTTCAATGGCAGTAAGAAGCCAAGGTTAAAAAATAAAGACGATCTACTTTGCTCTCACCACACAAAGAATTTCTTTATGGCCCCTACAGGACCACAAGAGAACGATAAAATTCTAGAAGCAGGCTTATTATGGGTCACAGCACTCTTCTCTTACTTATTTAATTGATCGTGTTATAAACCTTTAGTCAGGATTACAACCTAGCTTCTCATATGACCTATATTGTCTGTGCTAATTTTATAGATGATTGATAGGGAATCTGCAATTTAAAGGCGACTCCAAGCGACAGATTTTTAAGAAACTTTTCGTGGCAATTTGATTTTATTCTCAGAATTTTTGCCAGAAGAGTGCTGAGCAGAAGTTGGCTACAGAAATATTTCGTTTTATTCAAAGTGTCCTAGCTGGGATTTGAACTCGTTATTAAGCTACCTACTAGACTATGGCGATAATCATGGATCAGGTATAAAATTAATACACACAATATGGTTGGGGTCAAAAGCTAGATTTTAAATCTAAATAAAGGGTTGCAGGTAACGACCAATGAAGTGAAGTAAGTCCTGAGAGAAAGGAAAGCTAAAGAGTGAGACAGAGGGTTTCTTCTCAAACCAAATGACAATGAGACATCCAATATTTTTGCTGAGTTATTCCAATAGGAAAACATTTAAGAAACGCCTCAGTTTAACCATTTTGACTGGGCACAGAATCGAGATCTCCTCAAGCCTGTCTGTAAGAATTCTGTGGTGAGAAGAATGATATATAACCACACATACTTTGAAGCCGCAACACACATGCTTTGAATGCAACACAAACGGAAACACCTGGTTGTTTATCAGATCCTAGGCAATGAGTTGTTATTTATGGGACCATCAAAGCCCTTAAGTTTTTCAGGTAAAGGGAATTCGAAAAGGTATTATAGGGGTGTCCTATAACCATACCACGGCTTCTCTGGCTGGAGGGGATTCGTAGCGGCATTATAGGGATGTCCTATATCGATACACGGCTTCCCTGGCTGGAGGGCATTCGAAATTTCATATTTTCTATGACTCTGACGCAAAAATAAGACCGAATTTCACCAATGGCGGAGGTTATATTAGAATTAGAGGCCACTATGGGTTGTAGCTTATAAAGATGCTCCTGCGGCTTAAGAAAACCTACATGACCACGACCTCGAATTGATGGTACAGAATAGAGATCAGCAATGAATCGCTTTTTCGCTACTCATGTGTACTCATGAAATTTGGAGTATGAATGAGTCAACAGTATTGAAATCCAACTACTCTGACTCATTCATACTCAGTACAACATTGATTTATAAGTACAAGTTGCAATGAGTATGAGTACAACGTTGACATCAAACTCATAACATTCGAACTATGTTTGATTCATACGCCTACTCATTTAGATTCATAAATTTAGAAAAAATACTTATAATAGGTATTCATAAATGAGTCGAGTGATTCGAATCATTCGTCAAAATTTACAGTCTTAGTTGTTGTTGTTGCATTTACAAAGAAAGGAGAAAGACACCCGAAAACAAAAAAGACAAAGACAGCAAGCAGAGCTAACACACAACCTTCTTGTGAGTATTGTAGTGTTCGTACGCGAATCATAATTATTTTGTGATTCGTGTATACACGATGAGTCATGGAGAGTCGAAATCAATAACATCAGGCGTAGTGTTAAGTACGAGTACCATGAGTATTTCGAACTTTGAATATGAGTAGTATGAGTATGACATTAAAATAAGTATGAATGCGTACAAGTATCAGAAATTATAAGTATGATTCGAATCTTCTCATCGTTTTGAATGCTCATTGCTGACTTCTGGTACAGAATACTCAATATGAGGCACTTCCATGCCTACCAGACTACAGCGACTTCTATTGGTGATTGGCTATCTTAGTTTAAAAAAAAATTACATGGTTTTGCTTTGTAACTCTTGTTTATTATGATTTTGAATAGACATAGGTCTGCAAAATTTCTTTACTTCCGCTGCACTTGTTCTCTCTCTCTCTCTCTCTCTCTCTAGTCTCTATTATTATGCTCTTAAGTTGCTTACAAAAGGGAGGAGGAGGAGCTGAACAGTAGCACTCTAATAAAATATTGCTGTTCCTTGGTATTGAGTATTAAGAAGTTTTCCTTTTTACCGTTAACACAACAACAGCAGCCATAACTCCATAAATAAACAGTTACTATCTAGAAGAGAGTGAGAGAGAGAGGGAGAGAGACAAATGTGGCTTATATTTTATGGTGGCACGTTGCTATTTGGCGGCGGCAGTTACTATTTTATGATGCTTCGATTTCGTGGCATTATCAATGAAGCTGCAGCTAAGGCTGAGACTGAGTTTCAGTCATAGTGGCTGTAATTCTTATTTGTTTTATTATGCCTGGTCGGTTGATTTTTATTTTGTTTTTTCGTTTTGCCATGAATATAATGAAATATTTATGCACTTGAAAAGTTTTAACAAGAAACAACTTTTTGTTGGTGGGTTTTTTTTGTTGTTTTTGCTTTTTTTTGGTTTGTAAGAAATATTGTCGCTGACGTGACATGTTTCGGTAAAATATTGTTTAAATTGAATTAAAAAAATTGTTCATTACAGAACTGTAATAAAAGAATTACTTGAAGATGGAATTCAAGGCAAAAAAAATGGAAAATTAATTTCATGTCAAGGAAAAATGGTAGAAAACCGCCAATAAAATGCCTTCAAGGAGCATTTTTTTCAAACACATGTGCCCGTACCAAGGAAAATTTGTGCATTTTTATTCGTTGAATTTTGATCTCCTGTTTTACGAATTCAAATTACAAGTAATTTTATCAAATTGTGTTACCCTGTGTGGTCAATCTTAAGATGGCCTTAATGATGCAAATATGGCCTTAATGAACTGCCTCGCAGGGTAGATACGATTATTCTTTTAGGTTTTAAGGCTATGTTACTAGTTAAGATGATACATAAGCCTAGCAAGCACCAAATAACAATGAAATCATGTGGGCCCCCATATATTCGACATCAACAACGTCTAAAGTTTCTAAAGGAGACACAGGACGATTGCATAAATCCACTGATTAGTGCAAACAATATGAGATGCCTTAAGGGCTCACATGTTCCCAGTATGGCTGAATTCCAAAATGTATCAATACAAAGTTTGTATGCAGTATAATAGGAGACGACTTTCGTTCGTTGTTTTATAACCTCACACCCCTCTATCGACTTCTGCTGACTTCATTCTTTTTTTGCAGAATTTTTTTCTGTTCTTCGTTTCCTTTTGTCGCCCCCCTTTTTAACTTGTTTTCTTTGTTTCTTGCATTTCAGCCATTTATGTTGCACATTCATATGTATGTATGTGTGCTTTTGATATTATTTGTTTGTATGTATGTATGCAAGAATGTATGTATGTACGTATGTGCTAAACATTCTGCATACATTTGTTGCACATTCATTTACTCGTACATTTTAAATATGCATGTACATATGTATGTACATATAATGTTTGCATGTTTGTTATTATTATTGTTGTTGTTGTTGCTGTTGTTGTTAAGATAAAACAGACATTAGCATAAATTATAATTAAATTTATGCGACATCATACACAATTTAACATTTTTTTGTTGGTTTTTTCTTGAAAATTTTTTTCTTTTAACTTTTCATTTTTATATGCACATTGTTTTAATGTATGGAACAACAAAATGAAAAACCACAATAATAACAACAATAATAAAACAACAACAACAACAAACAATATAATAAAATATGCAAAAATAAGAAAAACTTGTTTAATGAATGAAATAATTGTTTTTTTATGGAAAATGGGAAAACTTCTTTTAATTAAAAGGATCGCAGTATTTTGTTTTCTTTTGTAATGCATGAAGAAGAGAAAGCAGCCACAAAAAGGTTTGAGATACAGATAAGAGCTGTAATATCCCCCCTTTTTTGAAATGTTAGTTGCCAAGAGATCTGTAAACCCATACAGTTGTGTTCAAAATAATAGGATAGTTTCAGATCGAGATTTTTGAGTTGGGATTTGAAGCAAGGGCTTTCGTGTAATGAGTCAATACCCTCCTTCTCTTTGGAAGCTGCATTAACAATGTTGTGCATATTTTCAATCATATTGTTACGAAAATGGAAAATCTAGATCGTTTAAAATTAAAATTATAAACAAAAGCTACAAACAGAAAACAATGCTGTAAACAAACCTGTTTACAAATTATCGTACTGCCTAATATAACAGACACCAACATAACAAAAAAAATGGTAAACACGTAAACAAGAATCCACAAACAACACTACAATAACAACGATTTTTACATTTATAGAGATTTCGAGAAGACGAAGTCATGAACATTCGCCTTCAAGAACATTCATCAGACTGTTTACCGTGCCATATAAAAGGCAAGGCAAAGCAGGAGAGTGGATTAGTGAAGTTCGGTCAGTCTTGTGTGAAGACACTGTGCGTTTAAAGATAGTAATAGTGGTTTGCAAGGATCAGTCGAATAGTTGTCTAGTAATTGTTATTGTTTATGCAAACGCTATAAACAGAGGAATAACAAAGAAAAGCAATTGTTGTTGTTTACATCAAGTTGCGTACAAGTGGTACACAGAATTGTGCGTATAATAAAGACTTTTAATTAAAACTAAACACAAATTTATTTTTATTTTATTTGCAATATACGAGCTTATATTTTAAACGTTTTTAAAACGTAAAAACGTAACAATATTTCATATCCTTTAAAACCATTTTCTTTTTTTTATGCCTCCAAATAAAATACTAATATAATCCTGTGGTAAAAATACCCTTTTGAGAAAAATTATTACAAAATTTTATTAAATTCTGCCTGTCCCCTCTCATCATTTATTTGTTTTTCTAGAACTATTTGCTATGGAGAGTAATAAAGTCCATTGTATGTACTCGTATGTGGTTGTATAGTAAATGGCAAAAACAAAAGCCAAAGCGGAAATGCACACAGTGACATTAAAAACGCAACATTTTTCCTATTGTTGAATTTCCGTTAGAAAATAAAGAAGAAAAAAAAGGAACTAGGAAAACCAGTCTATAACTTCGAAAACTAGAAAAAAAGTCACAGTAAAGCAGAATTATTTAAGTAAAGAATGAAAAAAAGAGTGAAAAATAATAAAAATCAAGCGGATTTGACTTTTTTTTCTTAAGGGAAAACTTATTTATGACAGCACTTTACAATCGGTTTTAGAGGTTATAGGTAATGATGGATATGTTAAGGTAAACAAATGGGTTTTTTTCACAGTGCGGATGTGTTAAACTGTCTTTAAACTGTCTTGACTTAGCCTGTATTAATCAAAAGTAACTATCATATGCTATCGAAAAGGTTGCTGCATCCTTAGCAGATCTTCTAGTTTTACTGGGGAGTATTCAAGGGTCCTCCTTATGCAAATTATGGAAATTATAGACAGCATTTCAAGGAGACCTAATGGCATGCAGAAAGCTTCCGGAAAAACCTGTGCGCTGTAACCCAAAAATTATGCACAGGATGTATACCGTGGTGGCCAAGCCAGTTGTGAACTATTTAGGCAGGCAGGACGTATTTGAAAACAGCTCAGATGAAGTCAGATATCACAGAGAATCTCGCGAGTGTTGGTATAACCAAAATAAAGAGTTAGCGAAGGCCAACTGAGGTCGCCGTAGTCTAGTAAGTAGTGTGTTGGCTTATTAGACGTAAAGCCAGGGTTCGAGCCCCAGGCCAAACATCAAAACAAAAATACAAAAAGTATTTCTTCGGCGACATCCTCTCAGCAGATTTCTGGCAAAAACTCTGAGAGTAAATAAAATTGCCATGAAAAAGTTTCTCAAAAATCTGTCATTCGGAGTCGACTTTAAACTGTAGGTTCCGCCACACTCATGTATAAAAATTAACACACACAACATAAGTGGTGTGAGAAACAAGGACGTTGCACAATGGGTCAATTCGACCTCCGGGTACTGTCTTAATTGACAAGTAGACGTCCTCTAACCTAACCTAACCTAACCTAGGCAGGCAGGATGTATTTGAAAACAGCTCAGATGAAGTCAGATAGCAGACAGGACTTCGCAAGTGTTGGTATATTCGGAATAAAGAGTTAGTGAAGGCCAATGAAGTAGGCGTAGCTTACTTGATAGTGTGTGGGGTTATTAGATGAGAAACTGTGGATCAACCCCTGACTCAGGACATCAAGAACATAACGAAATAAGAAAAAAAGCCTTCAAGCAGCCTCCTGGAGTCATACATCGGACTATTCGAAAGTAGTTTGAGACCAAAATGTAGATTATGAACAGCTTTGCTGTAAATGAAAGTAAAACGAAGGATATTCTGTATGAAAGCAGTCCGGCTAGGGCTTACAACTATACATTGGCTCCGTTTTTAAATGCGAAAATTATATCAGCGTGGAGTTCTAGATTAGAGTTACTGGTGCCAATAAGTGCTATCAATAGACAATTAAGAAAAGAGACGGAACAGAGAGCTTCATAGGCTCCTTATCGTCCAAATCTAGTGCATTAACATCGAACAGCTAACACGAACATGTTATTGAACGTAATGTTCCGACAAGACGGATATTTGTTGGGGGAATAAATGGATGTCGGTACAGTAGAGGAATTTGTGTGCAATAGAAGGACCAAATAGAGGAAGCCCTATCGCCCACTGGTCTAACCAACTTAGGAAAGCGAGTGCGAAATAGAGAGATGCCTGGAAGGTAGTGCAAAATCCGGTCGAAATCCAACAATTTTCGAGCAATGAAAACTAAGAGAAAGAATTATAGCATTCATGTCGATAGTGCAGTGTTTATTGCAAGCGACTTAAACGTAATCTGTTCCTAATTATTCCTTCATATATGAAAACCTGTGTGGTTTTCTGTGCAAAATCTGGTCGAATTCCAACAATCTTTGAGCAAAGAATTATAGCATTCATGTCGATAATGCAGGGTTTATTGCAAGCGACTTAAACGTAATCTGTTCCTAATTAGTGGTCCTTCAAATATGATTTAAAAACCTGTGTGGTTTTCTTATTTATTTTCAATTCTTTTTTCTCCTCCTTTTACCAAGCAAAACAAAATGTTGAGATTCGTGCGTTTCTAATTTGCTAAAACAACAACAACAACAACAACAACAACACCATCATCACTGTCGTCATCATAATTTTCATATGCATGTAACCCTTAGCCCCCCCTTGTGCTCCTTGGTTTTTTTTATTCCCTTCATTTGGCTTAACTGAGTCGCGTACAAGTACAATTGCATTTTCAAAATAACACATTGCATTATGGGCCAACTTCCGGTTAACTGTTGTATTATTTAACTGTACATTTTTTATTTAACAACTCTTTCGTTTTTTGCTCGTTACGTTTTCTTTTCTTTGGCTTTTTTTTCCTTTCATTTGATTTTAAAATTACATTTAACGTAACAAAACGGAAATTTATAATAAAAACTCTTTATGGCTCTAAACAGTGGCTAGAGGGGTTGGGAGGGACTTAGGCCTGAATGGCGTCAGTTGTAAGGACGTCCCTTCCCTCGCGGTGTAATTTAATAAGTTCTTCAGTTAATATTGCTTTAATTTTATTACTAACTTCTATGCCAACAAAAAAAAGGAAGGGGTTCCCCTTTTTTTTTCTAACCCTTACTGTGCTTTCTTGATTTCATAATTTTTAAAGTGTTTTTAACGTGTAGCTTTATGGCTTTTAAACATATTTTGTTATAATCAAGTGCCAAGATATTTCTGACTTTAAGTTACAATTCGCGTGTTTTTGTGTAACTTAAGAATTAGCATGGCTTATTAAGTTAAACTTTTGCTTAAGTAAACAAACTATTGTCAGAATAAATAATTTTTGCTTAAACAAGGGGGGGGATGTAAAGCCCATTTAGTAGCATTGATTGATTGACTTTAATATGCAAAAGACTAATACAGATTAGAAGACTTGAAACATAAAGGGTTAACCATTTTATGGTTTCAAAACGAAACTTAAATAAAACACTCATAAAGCTTTGAATTCGATGGGACTTGTCGTGGGCTTTATGTACGAAATACAATGGCACTGCAAATGGAGTTAAAATATCTGGCAATAATTCTGAATAGCAAATTAACATGGCGGGCTCTTATAGCGACCATTTCAGAAAAGGCTAGACATACTATAAAAGTGTGCAAAAAAGGCTTGCAGGAAAAACAAGGGGATGTAACCCAGGGATTGTGAACTGTATGGGTACCATGAAGAATTAGAAGTCGCCGTAGTCTAGTAGGTAGTGTGTTGGCTTATTAGACGTAAAGACAGGGTTCGAGCCCCTGGTCAGACATCAAAACAAAATACAAAAAGTATTTGTTCGGCGACTTTCTCTCAGCAGATTTCTGGCAAAAACTCTGAGAGTAAATAAAAATTGCCATGAAAAAGTTTCTCAAAAATCTATCGTTCGGAGTCGACTTTAAAACTGTAGGTCCCACCACTCATGTATAAAATTAACACACACAACATAAGTGGTGTGAGAAACTAGGTGGTAATGCTGACTGAAGGCTTGTAATGACCAATTATGTATGTATGTATGTATGCATGTATGTATGTATGGGTACCATGATGGTTAGGCCAATAGATAACTGTGGGGCAATTGCTCGTTAGATGGAACAACTTTAAAAACTGCTGAAATGAAGTTACACAAGCTACAGAGACTAGCGTTTATTAGCATAACAGGAGCTGTAAGAGCCTGTCCTATACCGGTGCTAAAGGGTCCGCCAAATAACTTTTTTTTTGGAAATGCTTTTAAAAAAATCTACTGAATATTTTCTCAAGTTTCGTTTTTTATTTGAAAGTACAATCCTTCCGGTTAATAATGGAAAATAATTTCATTCAAATGGCTGCCTCGGCCATGCAGTAGCCTACACCAGAAGATGCCGATTTTGTCAAAAAAGATCATCTTTTCAGATGAAGCTCATTTTGATCTTGGCGGGTATGTAAACAAGCAAAAGTGTCACATTTGGGACACAGAAAACCCGCACGCATACATTGAAAAGCCGACGCACCCAAAACGAGTCACTGTTTGGTGCGAATTTTGGTCGAAAATGAGCAAGGACTGGCCGTTACAGTCAATGGCGATCGTTATCGGGCCATGTTGAACGAATTTTTGTTCACAAAAATTGAAGAGGAGGATATTGGCAACATTTGGTTTCAATAGGACGGCGCTATGTGCCACACAGCCGAAGCTACACTCGATGTTTTGCGCCCTGTTTTTGAAGATCGCATTATCAGCCGCAGAGCTGATGTCTTTTGGCCACCTCGGAGCTGCGATTTGACACGTTTGATTATTATTTGTGGGGTGCCGTCAAAGGTAAGTGTTACGCCGATAAGCCAGAGACAATTGCCGCTTTAAAGGACAATATTCGTGAAGCCATTGTCAGACATACAGCTGCACACAATCGATAATGTGCTTAAAAATTGGACCGATCGTGTAGGCTACTGCATGGCCAGTCGAGGCAGCCATTTGAGTGAAATTATTTTCCATTATTAACCGGAACGATTGTACTTTCAAATAAAAAAAGAAATTTGAGAAAATATTCAGTAGTTTTTTTTAAAAGCATTTTCAAAAAAAAGTTATTTGGTGGACCCTTTATAAACTCTGCTGAATTAAAGCCCGCGAACTGTAATAGTGATCACGAAAGCTTCGGAATATATTGCCAAATTGATGAAATACAAGTTTAACACGAATTTTAGTAAAGAATTTCGAGGCATTAGGTATCAATTGGTTGACAGCTCCCTCCTTAATTGTCTCCAGTACAGGACTAGTAGACTGTATGATTTTGCGAAGGGCTTTGCAACGAGACTTAGTAACTAAAATGAGGAACTCTGGAGGCTGCACACTCTCTTAAAAGGGGGACTATTTTGTGGTATACAGATGGATCAAGAACAGGTCTTGGAACAAGAGCAGGAGTTTTTATTCCCGGAATGAAATATTTCGAATTCATGGGGAAACTTGCAAATATATTTTAAACGGAAAGCCTATGCCAACTTGTATAGGAGACACAAAAGACAGGACATATGTAGCAATACTATCAGACAGTTGAGCATTCTGCTCTTATAAGGAAATAGAAGAAAGTAGAAGGCTGTTTGAGGAAGCTGCATCAGCAAAGCAGGCAAAGTTCAGCCGCCGCTCGGCTGCTTGAGGAAGCTATATCAGCGAAGTAGACAAAGTTTATCCTCCGCTCTGTCTGAGCTCATGGGAAAATTCTTTGTAAACAGCAAACAGACGAGCAAGGCAGGCTTCCACACCGTCGCGCATTCAGCCGTTCGAGCACTAGGCTCTTATGAGACTAACTCAAAGACTATCTAGAGAAGCTGAATCGCCTAACTAGGCAGAAGAAGGTTATTCTCTGTTGGGTCCCAGGACATGTGGTAATTCAATTTGTCCTCCACTCGACTGTTTAAGGAAGCTGCATCAACGAAGTAGGCAAAGTTTATCCTCCGCTCTGCCTGAGTTCATGGGAAAATTGTTTGTAATCAGCAAAGAGACGAGCAAGGAAGGCTTTCACACCATCAAGCACTTGGCCGCTCGAGCCCACGGCTCTCGTGAGATTAAATGAAAGACTATCTAGAGAGGCTGAACCGCTTGACTAGGCAAAAAAAGGTTATTCTCTGTTGGGTCCCAGCACATATGAGATTTCTCGGCAATGAATAAGCAGACAAGCTTCAGAAAAAAGGCGCCTTCATGTCCCCTGATGAGACCAGAACCCCTCTGTAGAGTGAAAGCAAATGTTCGAAAAAGTATGCTCTACGTATGCACACCATCGAGCACTCGGCCGTTCGAGCACTAGGCTCTTATGAGATTAAATCAAAGGCTATCTAGAAAAGGTGAATCGACTAAGTACGCAAAAGAAGGTTATTCTCCCAGGCTGGGTCCCAGGACATATGAGAATTCTCGGCAATGAACAAGCAGACAAGCTTCAGAAGAAAGGCGCCTTCATGCCCCCTGATGAGACCAGAACCCCTCTGTAGAAAGAGAGCAAATGTTCGAAAAAGTATGCTCTACGAGGAGCTGGAAGAAAAAGAGAGGCACAGACTCTTCTCAAGATAAGTGAGTTTGAGGCAACCAGAACCTTTTTTTAGAAAATTACTATACAAGGAGATCCAGGAATAACCCAAGGTTAGGTTAGGTTAGAGGACGTGTACTTGTCAATTAAGACAAGTACAGTACCCGGAGGTCGAATTGACCCATTGTACAACGTCCTAGTTTCTCACACCACTTATGTTGTGTGTGTGTTAATTTTATACATGAGTGGTGGGACCTACAGTTTAAAGTCGACTCCGAACGACAGATTTTTGAGAAACTTTTCATGGCAATTTTTATTTACTCTCAGAGTTTTTTTTGCCAGAAATCTACTGAGAGGAAGTCGCCGAAAAAATACTTTTTCTGTATTTTGTCTTTGATGCCTGGCCTGGGGCTCGAACCCAGGCTTATTGCGTCTAATAAGCCAACACACTACCTACTAGACTACGGCGACTTCAAAACAGAAGTTTTTTCCCACTTGTAGATTTATACTCTAACAAGTTGAGGTTATGCTGCACACAATTAAGGGATGTGAAGACCAACCTTTTCATTGATCATAGACGTTTGGACCACCAAGGTTGGCAACCATTCTTTGGACAGAGCACTGCAGACACAGGGTCCAATTATTTAGTGTAAATTTAGCGTAAATTAAGAATCCCTGTTAAACGAGTAGACAATATTCAATTTATGTGAGGTAAACGGAGTTCCTATGTCTTGGCCAGCGGGTTTCCCTGTGTACTGGAACACATACAAAAGTTACCTTTGAAATGAAGCGAAATTATTCTCGAAAAGGCATGAAATTCGTTTTTAAATTCTTAACAGCCATTTAAGCATAACGAACCAATTTTTGAAATATTTCTTGGGACTTTTTTCTCCATTTTTTTTTTTTTTTTTTTTTAAATTCATATCCTGACCTTAATACATTATTTCCTCAATTTACTGCATGTTTAAATTTTTAACAAGTTTCTTCTGCTTCTTCTACCACTACTACTTTCAGTTGCCAATTGCCTCTTTGCCGTTACAGCCATTTGAATTTTTTTTGGGAAAAATTTTCATTCATTTGTACATTCGTTCTCCTGTCTTCCTAAAGCCTAAAAATTTTTTTCTGAAAACATTTTACCAGAGCCAGGCCAAAACATAGCAAAACTGTTACCGTATGTAACCATAACAGGTTACACAGGACGATATTATTCAAGGCTGAAATGAATGAAGAAGAAGATTTTGGTAGTTAGTTGAGCAATTGCTATTAGAGTTGCTGTTGCTGTTGCTGTTGTTTATTCATATTTAAAGAGCATGTTAAGTGCTGAATGATTTGCTTGTTACATGTAATAATGCTTCGAAAATATTCCCAAAAAAAAAAATAAGTAATAAACCGTAGAGGAGAGAAAAAGGGGATTTTTTTTCTTTGCCTTTCTAGGCAAATTTTCTATTAAGAGATTAGCAAATAAACACAAAAAATAAAAATAAAAATCCAAAATAAACGAATAAATAAATGAAATAAACAGTAGCAGAGCAAACTAGAAAACTGGTTAGGCTTTCAAAAGTACAGTGGTGGCCTTATAATTAGAAACGACTTAGCAACATGTACATATGTTTGTTAATTTGTTTTACAGTTTTCACTGCCTACCTGGGATCAAAAGCTTTGTTTGGAGGACGTTTTACATACGTTTTTCCATCAGATTCGGACAAATTTAACTTAGATTCGTCACTCCAGAGAACTCTGTTCCAGAAACATTGTTTCTAATTATAAGGCCACCACTGTATGTATATATTTTGGCTTGGAAAGAAATTTCAAATGCATATGGCAAAACGTTTCAGTTTATCCTTGTAGATTTCATATTTTTTAGTTAAGGATTAGAGAGCAAGAGACAGAAACATTTATAAGAAACTGTAGATAAAATTATACAATACTCAACACATCTATCTAAAGGGTCCGACGCACTCAAAACGAGTCACTGTTTGGTGTGGATTTTTGGTACAGAGGCATAATTGGGTAATTTTTCTTCGAAAATGAGCAAGGAGTGGCCGTTACAGTCAATGGCGATCGTTATCGGGCCATGTTGAAAGAATTTTTGTTCACAAAAATTGAAGAGGAAGATATTGGCAACATTTGCTTTCAACAGGACGGCGCTACGTGCCACACAGCTGAAGCTACACTCGATGTTTTGCGCCGTGTTTTTGAAGATCGCATTATCAGCCGCAGAGCTGATGTCATTTGGCCACCTGCGGAGCTGCGATTTGACACCGTTGGACTATTATTTGTGGGATGCCATCAAAGATAAGTGTTACGCCGACGAGCCAGAGACAATTGACGCTTTAAAGGATAATATTCGTGAAGCCATTGTCAGCCATACAGCTGAACACAATCGATAATGTGCTTAAAACATGGACCGATCGTGTAGGCTACTGCATGGCCAGCCGTGGCAGCCATTTGAATGAAATTATTTTCCATTATTAACCGGAAGGATTGTACTCTTTCCAATAAAAAAATTAATTTGAGAAAATATTCAGTAGTTTTTTTTTAAAGCATTTTCAAAAAAAAAAAAGTTATTTGGCGGACCCTTTATATGCAGTAGAAGATTCAATAGAAAAGTCCTTGCAATGCAAGCAATTTACTTCAACTGACTCGGGTAATGATGACCTGTACTAATGCAGACAACAGCCTAAGGCAGTAAAGAAATAGGGATATAGTGCTTATGTATATTAGATTTGAGCCTGGTTTCCTAAACTTAAGCGATTAAGGTACATGAAATTCCCATCCCATTTGTTTTAGCTTCACTTGGAACAATATAACCCCTTTGATACTATCAAAAGAGCTGCCTTAAGGAGAACATTGAGAAGGAAAGGAATCTTCAAAAAAAATTCAAATCAACAAAGCTTTATACAAGGTCCAGAACCTTTAGTTTTTTTACGAGAACGTTGAGGATTGGCAATTGAGTAGCAGAGACCTGTCTCGTGCGACAAAACTAACACTCTACAAGACACTCATCCTACCCGTGCTTCTTTATGGCGCAGAGGCATGGACCCTATTAAGTACTGATGCAGTGGCCTTGTGAGTATTCGAGAGAAAAGTCCTCCGTATCCGATCCAACAGTGAGCTGTATGAGCTCCTCAACGACATAGACGTTGTACAGCGGATGCGCTGGCTCGGCCATGTCGTTCGAACGGTAGAGGCTGCTCCGGCGAGACGGGTATTTAATGCGGGAATCTGCGGAAATCGGCGAAGACGACGACCTTGTATCCGTTGGAAGGACCAAATCGAGGAAGCCCTGTCATCGATTGGTATGACCAACTGGCGTAGGCGCGCAAGAAGCAAAGGAAGGATGTATTGCGGCAGGCCGAAATCCGTTAAACGGGTTGTTATGGCCAATTAAGTAAGTAAGTTGAGGATTGGCACTAAACATTATAGAAAGAATCTGTTCCTTAGCCTCATTCTCTGTATGAGGAACTCTCTGCCTGAAATTCTCTTCCAGAAACTGTTATTCTACAACTTTCTACCTCTGTCTGCCTGTTAACATAACTTAATTGGTCATTACAACCCTTTAGTCAGGAACTACAAGCCAGCTTCTCACACCACTGATAGAGTGTGCGCGTTAATTTTATACATGAAGGCGATTCCGAACGAAAGATTATTTGAGAAACTTTTCATGGCAATTTTTTTTTTCACTCTCAGAGTTTTTGCCAGAAATCTGATGAGAGAAAATCGCCAAAGAAATATTTGTTTTCATATTTCGTTCTGTTCGAGATGTTTGACCTGAGGATTAAACCGTGGCCTTACATTCAATAAACCAACACACTACCTACTAGACTACGGCACCTTCTAGTTATACTTCCGTATTCGTAGTATTGCCATATTACAGAACTCTTTGCATACGTTTACGCTTGAATACATTTCTATGGTTTCTATTTCCATTTCTTCCCCCTGAACCTTTACAAAAGCTCAGAAGCTTATATAACTCATTGGTTCTAGTCAACTAGACAACATGGCAAGGCATGGACAATAGCATGCAGTTTTAGTTCATCGAAGAACCCTTGGCAATATATGTAGATAACGTGATACATGACAACGTGACTTTTCGAGGAAGTTCAGAACGTGCATTTCGTATAGAAGGAAGTGTGAAAAAAAAGCAGTGACAGCCCTCGTGGAACACTTCATGCAAAACTTCATGGATGTCTCGAAATTTTTAAGAGTTAAGGCATCTTTCAAAGCCTGCATATATAGTTCATTAGATAAGGCAACTTGATTATTGGGGCGTGTTTTGAAGTCGCCGTAGCCTAGTAGGTAGTGTGTTCGCTTATTAGACGTAAAGCCCGGTTTCAAACCCCAGGTCTGACATCAAAACGAAAATATAAAAAAAATATTCCATCGGCGACTTTCTCTCAACAGATTTCTGGCAACAACTCTGAGAGTAAATAAACCTGCCATGAAAAAGTTTCTCAAAAATCTTGTCTTTCGGAGTCGACGTTGAACTGTAGGTCCCGCCACACACGTATAAAATTAGGTCACACAACATGAGTGGTGTGAGAAGCTAGGCCTTAAGCCTGTGTGAAGGGTTGTAATGACCAATTATGTATGTATGTATGTATGTATGTATGTATTGTTATTGTATTGTATTATTTCTTATAAAAAAAAATTCTTTAAATACTCTTACCATTTTACTGTCTAGGGAGCTACTGATTTCATAATGTATGTATTTACCTGAAATTAGAAGAAAAAGAAAAGAAATTGTAAAGATTATTATATTTCAAATAATTTCATATAAAAGTAAGTATTTAGATAATTAAAGTCTGTTTGGGGCAAAAGTTTTTAAAACAATAGCAGAAGGCATAAAACGGAAGATTCCCTCCATTTTTCAGTATGTGTGACTAAGAAAATTAACGTTGTAGGTATCCTCGGGAGGTCTCATAATCTCCCGAAACCTACAAAGACTACAGCAAATGAAATCGCAATCCACTAGAGCGCCAAAACTAAAAACCATTAGGGTGATTGTAATCTATGATCAGCCTAGAACCTGGAAGCCAGACACCCTTGTGCTAGTAATTTTCTGTTGGCCAGTTATCAGCCAGTTAGTGCGTCGACATATCAGACGTGATACCACGGTTCAAACCCCATCTCCAACAAAACGAACTATAAGAAAATATTCCATTGGCGACTTCCTCTCAGCAGATTTCTGGCAAAAACTCTGCGAGTAAATACAATTGCCATGAAAAGATTCTTAAAAATCTGTCGTTCGGAGACGACTTTAAACTGTAGGTCCCGCCATTCATGTATAAAATTAACACACACAACATAAGTGAGATGAGAAGATAGGTCGTAATTCTGCCCTAAAGGAGTTAATTACCAATTATGTATGTATGTAAGTATGTTTGGGTAAAAAAAAACGAATTTACAAACAGTTCTAACAGTATTCGATAAGACACAGAGGCTAACACGTGTACTTTTACTGGTCAGGTTAAAATTCCTTCCATTAAAATTGTATTCAATTTATGCAGGAAGCCGAGGAAATAGTAGTCGCTTGCTTTATTAAATAATTTGCTAGTGATTGTTTAAAAATCTAATCAATATACCGTTATAAACTAGCTAACATGTTGAATTTTACTCCCCTTTTACCCCTCCTGCCAGAGAGCATAAACCTACTTACTTATGCTTTCTTAAATCCATTGATTTAAACTCACTTAGGCACACAACAACAGCACAATGTTTTTAAATTATTTAGCAAAGCAAGAGCAAGAGCAAGAGCATGAGAGAGCAATTGTATTAACCATTCAAGCAACACTAGAAATATATGATTCACTTGAGTGTAAGTGTGTGTGTGTGTGTCTATACGAGTGCGTGATGTTTCCTTGTTCCTTGTTGTACGGAGTTTTTCTTTGAAATGCAGCTGTTGCTTCTCTCCATTCGACATTCAATACCAAATACGATGATGTTGGGCACATTCAATACAAAACTTAAAAACTCCAACAAAAAAAAAAATAATAAAAAAAAGAACAGAAACAAAAACAAAAACAAAAACAACAAGAGTCGATAAAAAGAACAGTTATTTGATTGAATATTCTTTAATATTCGCCGCCTGTGACTGTAAATGTAACTCTAAACTGTAACTGTAGTTGTGACTGTGACTGTGCCTTTGCCAAATTGTTTATGTATTCGTTTGCGTATACACACACAGTACGTACGTATATCCTGTTGCATTATTTGGCCGCCCTGTGCAATTTTTCTTGTTGATCTCATTTGGTTCGGTTAAAAACAATTTTTTTAACATTGAATGCACGTACCCGGTGTACAGGGTTGTTGTTTTTGGGGAAGATGTGTAAACTTTGTTTTTTGTTTTTGTATTTCTTTTTCTTATTTTATTTTAAGGAAGAAATGATAACAACTACAACAACAATAAAGATAGCAAAAGATAGAAACAAAAGAGTTCCATGTGACCCTGTGTGTGTGTGCTTTAGAAGACTTTTAAATGACTTTAAAAAATGCACACACACACACACACAATTTCTTTACAAGAGGCACAACAATTTGTTTAGAAGTCGTTATACCCTATAATCTACTGTATAAGTATACCTTTTGCCCCTATTAAGGGCATAAGTATGCCTTCTACCCCTATTAAGGGCATATGTATACATTTTGCCCCTATTAAGGGCATAAGTGTGCCTACTGCCCCTATTAAGAGGCATAAGGTCGTATTAAAATTCTTAAATCTTAACAAATTGACTTCTTCAAGCCTATTGCCATAACAAATTTCAAAATGCTGCTCAATTTCAACAATGCATATTTCCTGCCTAGCTGCATATCAAACTGCTAGACAGTCCACCATTTTATTATCCTCATAGGCCGAATAGTGCTAAACGTCCTTATAGTGTTTGAAGGTAATGGCACTTGCATATTATTTTTTAAGGGTTTTTTTTTCGCCGAGGAGGGGTAAATGTACCTAACCGCACCATAGAGGAAGTCGTCACATCCTCCGTGTGTGGGGCCCCCTCACCCACTTAATCCCCCCTCGTCTCCTGCGGACTTGTTTATGCCCACTCCGGAACTACGCTGATATTACTTCGGAGTGGAGTCCTTTTGGCCCCTTCATGTTCATATCCGCGTCCGGATTGCGAATCAAAAGTTGAGGAGACATCTAAGCGTCTCCGCTATTCCTTTCGTCTAGATCATCGTCTCGGTTACGCCCGGCATGTAACGTTAACAATTGAAGAGTTTTAAGAGCCTCTAGCCTATCTAGAGGTACGTAGATGCAAGCGTCACTTATCCTTTTATGGACACATTAAAACGTGCGTAGTGCTAATGCGTGAATTTCTGTTGGATAAACAATTCCAGCGATACCAACGAGTTATCGATTTTCTTTTCAATCTCAATGTTCCCATTGACTCCCAATTAAATTCCACAATTTTCCACTTTGGATCCGTCAATACATTATGATTGAGGGTTGATTTGGTTGGCTCTCTAGGCCTCAGGATCCTCTGCTAAAAACTATTCATGGTGGTGGCAATTAGACTGAAAGAAAGAAAGTTCACCATGACCCTCAAAGAAGTCTCCACTTTTTAGTCCAAAACACCAGCAGCCATTCCCCTTTCAATCAGATTTCAAATTAATTGAAAATTGAAGTGCAGTCCTGTTAAACTACAGTATTTTCAGTATGACGCTCCTCTACAGGAAAATAATGGAGTATTAAGCCAAAGCCGTGCTACTAATACGGCATTACATAGTCTGTCTGTTAAGCTACAGCATTTAAGTCTGACGCTCCTCTTGGTTAATGGAAAGCTTGCCATCACTGCAGGCAAAGAATGAAGTATCAAGCTAATGCCGTGACGTAATACGGCATTACATAGTCGATCTGTTAAGCTACAGCATTCGAGTTTAACATTCCTCTTGGTTGATGAAAAGATTCCCATCCCTGCAGCAAAATAATGGAATATCAAGCTAATGCCTTACCGTAATACGGCATTACATAGTCGATCTCGACTGACTATCCTCCTTCTGGTTTCAAAATGTTTATTTCCATCAGTATCTCCCTGTTGTTGCTGCTGTTGTTGTTGTTATTGTTGAGTATTGCACTCATATTGAGTGCATTTATTATGCCATTTTAAAATACATTTTGTTGCTGTTGCTGCTGTTGTTGTTGTTGTTGTCGTACTACTCTTGTATTTGTTTTCAATTGCTGTAGTCGTTCATGTTTTGTTGTTGATTTCTTTTATTTTGTAGAGTTTCTTTGAAAATGTTTGGATTTTATGGGCAACTCGTAGTTTTTATTTGAAAAGAATTTTTTTTTCTTCTTGTTTTTATTTCTAAAAGTTTATTGAAATTAAATTTTTGTTTAAAATTTTTGCAACAGCTTGTGGTGATCAATACTCGATTAAAAATAAGAGAAATAAGTTTTAAGGAAATTTTAATTTTTTAATGGAATATTTTGCTACTCATAGTATATTAACGAATAAAGGAGGCCTTCAAAACAGAATTTAAAATTCGAATTCATTGCTCAGGCCTGTGGTATTGTTTTTCATAATGGAACAACTTGTAATACGTAGCGTATGAGCGATATTCATTACCAATATCACTCATACTCATGCTATAAACACAATAGACGCAACACGGCAAGCACCAGAGGTCAGCAATGAGTATTCAAAACGATGAGTAGATTCGAATCATACTTATAATTTCTGATACTTATACGCATTCATACTTATTTTAATGTCACACTCATACTACTCATATTCAAAGTTTGAAATACTCATGGTACACGTACTTAACAATACGCCTGATGTTATTGATTTCGACTCTCCATGACTCATCGTATACACGAATCACAAAATAATTATGATTCGCGAACGAACACTACAATACGCACAAGAAGGTTGTGTGTTTGCTCTGCTTGCTGTCTTTGTCTTTTTTTTGTTTATGTGTCTTTCTTCCTTCTTTGTAAATGCAACAACAACAACTAAGACTGTAAATTTTGATGAATGATTCGAACCAATCGTATCATTTATGAGTACATATTATAAATATTCTTCTAAATTTATGAATCTAAATGAGTAGGAGGCGTATGAATCAAACATAGTTCGAATGTTATGAGTTTGATGTCAACGTTGTACTCAAACTCATTGGAGCTTGCACTTATAAATCAATGCTGGACTGAGTACGAATGAAGCAGAGTAGTTGGATTTCAATACTGTTGACTCAGTTATACTCAAAATTTCATGAGTACTTATGAGTAGCGAAAAAGCGATTCATTGCTGATCTCTGGCAAGCACAGTAGCCTCTCAAAGATAGAATACATGGGTGCAAATGAATATTGTTACATAAATCGAAACGACCTAATATCGTTTAACAATAAAAACGATAAACAATAGCTACCAGCTACACCAACACAGAGCCACACGATACAAACACACACTAACACTAAGAATACAATGAACGTGTTGATTATTATCTAAAGCTGCACACACACATATGTACAACGAACCTGGTACCAACAACAACATGAAATGAAGTAAACCAGCTACGACACATATGTGATAGACAACATAAGCAAAGAACACAAACAACAATGTACTAGCAATAGAGTTCTCGAGAAGGCGAGAGCGAGAACCATCCACATCAAGAACGTTCATCATACTGATTACGTGCGTGCGTATATAAAAGGGCAACAAGATCAGCAGTCAGTCAGTTATAATTCAGTCAGCCTTGTGTGAAGACGCGTTGCGGTTTGAACGTACAAGTGGTATTGCTTGCAAAAAGGTTGTAAGCAGAGACGATCTAACGAACAGTTGTTAGTGTTAACGCGAACAGAAGTGTGAAATAGAATAGCGTACAAGCAAATTATTCTTGTATCGTTAAGTTGTATACGGTGGCACACAAAAGTAGTGTAAAGAATAAAGAGAGTTTAACTGAAATTAAACACATATTTGTTTTTACTTTGTTTGCAATTAACGAACTCATATTTAAACGTTTTTAAAAAGGTAAAAACGTAACAATATTTTAAAGGCAACACAACACTAAATGCCAATGCTGTTGCCAGCGCAACTCTTTCGAACGAGGTGGTTAGTGGGACACCAAAATATCCTTTGCTAAGGAAGCTTAAACCTAATATTCCACTAAAAACCATAGAGAAAGTTGTTCCACAATTATCGCTTATGCAGATGCTGTAAAAGGGCGTAGCAGTAGCTGTAACAGACTTAGCAGCAAATTTAATTTCGAAAATTCCGGATGCAATCTCTTTGGAACGATGACTGTAGCCATAGCTGCCAGATTTGACGATTTTGAGCTCCAAAAATATCGTATTGAGGATTTGACGATTTATGCCCTTATTTTGACGATTTTTAGAAATTAAAAATTGACGTCATATTCCTAACTTTAGTACATTAAAAGCCACTTTAAGCCACTTTAAGTATTATACAAATTTAAGTTACTTTTGAATACCTGTGATGATTTTTCTGTATTTTATTTCTTTTTATCTCTTTAAAGGCCAAAAAATTACAACTCCTAAATAACCTCGTAGTTGAGAATAATTTATCACTTGTCGTTGCAGACAATTTTAAAAATTCGAGTATAGCTTCTAATATTACCATTGGAAGAACAAAGGCAAGCAAGGAGATGGATGGCATTGTGTTTGGAACTATGAAAAAATGTTATGGGAAGAAGGAATGAGAGAGCAGCGTTTATGGACACTAGGCTTGTATATTTTTATACCATAAGTAACAGGAAAGACATCTGCAGGAATTGAGTTCCACATACGAATAGACCGACTAAAAAACGTATTTTTTCTGTAATGCAGTGTGCGATCCACTGGCAAATCGACCACATACAGATATCCTGGCCGAGAAAGACGAGCGTTACGTAGGAATATACGATTTTCGGGAACAAGTCGCCTTATTTCGTTCGAGCAAAATCCTTTTGTAGTAGTGATAGAACACAAATCACATTGCAACGATGCACCAATGATTTAATGGAGTTGGATACATTACCGTCATTAACGAGCTACTACGGCCTTTCTTGTACACGGTCGAGAAACCTCAAAATAGACGTTGAGGCACCAACCTCATAAATAGTATAAATAGTGTGAATAGATGATAAGATCTTAAGAAGAAATTGAAGGAAATGAAAAATGTGTCGGTTGCAGCCAACATTGCACTGAATTTTCATGCTTAGAAAGACAAGAGCTTCTGACTCCTTAATATTTACACCACCCATAGATTAAGATGATGCTGCCCTTATGTGTCAATAAAGAACACTGCAATAGAATGTTTAAATCTTAAAAAATTTTTTCCTGAAAATGATATAAAATTTCTCCATTTTTGGAACAAGAATTAATAAATGAAGATGATCTAACAATTTTTTTTAAATATTTTGTTTTTGAACTCAGATATGTACATACATACATTGACTTTATTCTATTGTTTTACTACAATAGAAATAATTTTGGTTTTTAAAAACTTTTAATTTATTTATTTATTTTTCCGACGATTTTTTGACGATTTCAATAAACGTCCTTGACGATTTTGACGATTTTTTCTCAAATATTTGACGATTTGGTGCCTCATTTATCTGGCAGCTATGACTGTAGCGCTATTCAGACTAAATCGAATAAAAATATACGCATATTTGCTTCGGCTATTAGATAAACAGGTCCCTGTAGTCTAGTAGGAGGTGTGTTGGCTTATTAGATAAGCCACGGTTTAAATCCCAGGTCAGACATCTCGAACGAAATGAAACACGAAATATAATACTGCTTTCGGCGACTTCCTCTCAGCAGACTTCTGGCAAAAACTCTGAGAGTAAAATAAAATTGCCATGAAAAATTTATCAAAAATCTATCAATCCCGCCAAACACAATATAATCGGCGACAAATTAGATCATAATCCTGACTGAAGGATTGTAATACCCAATTAAGAACATACGAGGGAAAGGCCTTAGTAGGTGCTAGGCAGGGAATTGTTATTGTTGACACCGAGCAGTATAGTGAAGCCTTTCATCAAGACAATAGTTTTGAAGGAGACGTCGTTATAGGATAGAATATCCTTAAATTTGGAATTTTGTAATACTGACTGAAGGGTTGTAATGAAGGAAACACCATAGTAGGTGTAAGCCTGGGAATTGTTATTGCTGACACCGTGCAGCATGCTGTCGTTTATCGGGACAATGGAGACATTGTAGGGTCAGATATCCTTAAAGTTGGAGGGCAGCACAATAGATCGTATGGTTGCAGTATTAACTTCTCAGGATGATAACAATAATAATCGGTTCCTGTCAACTAAAGTCGTCATCTTGAAATTTTCCCAAACCATTTGGTTCAGATTTTTAAAGGAGCGAATTTTACAGTGTTAGATTCGCTTATTTTGTAGCAAAAATTACACAGCCCTGGGGTCTTTGGGGTCGCTGATTACAGATTTCAAAAAATTCAGATTTAAGATATTCAAAATGGCGGATCCAATATGGCGGTCGAGGTTCATAAAAATAAATCAGACTTACTTGACCGCCATATTGGATCCGCCATTTTGATTTTTTTAAATCTGAGTGAAGATCTGTAATCAGCGACCCCAAAAAACCCCTGAGTAACAATTTTCAAGTAAATCTGATTAATTTTTAAGGACGTCCGTAATGTGTTTCTTTTTCCTTTGCACCCCTTGACATAAACCCAACCCCTACTTGAAGGGTGCATGCAAACAATTTGGCTTTGGGCTCAAAGATCAATTGTCAATTTCTGGCAATAGCGACGGTTCTAGCACGTCAGTGTTTAGCTCTACAATGTCTCAAAAATGGCCAAAAACGCTATTTTTAGGGGTTTCAACCCCCCCTTTTCTCGAAAATCTGACGTGATGGAAAGTTTATGAAACCAGATTCGTGTTCAAGCTCGCAAAATGCCTTCGAAAACATCTGGAGCCATCTTATTTGCACAAAAAAGTCCAAATTTGCAGGGCTGTGTTACAGTTTGTTTTGCAATTACTCTGTTCTAACTGTTCCTTAAAGACGAAAACTTTTTCTTTTTCTTTTTTGCAAAAATTTCCTTTGAAAGCCTTATTCAATTAAGCCAACCTGGCTGTCTAACAGAAACAATAGATTTTTTTGCGGTTCATAAATTATTTTTCTAAAAAAAGCAAAAACAACAACAATGTTTAAATATAAAGAAAGAAAGAAAGCCTTTCGCAATAAACAATAGTGAGTGAATAAAAGTTTTATTGTCCCAAACATCTTAAAACATTCACTTGTTTTCTTTTCTTTTAATTTTTTTTTTTCTTTGAAATAAATTTTTCTGAATGAAGAAGGTTTTTCTCTTCTTCTTTTGTGCATTCATTTTCAGTTCCTTTCTGGCCGGAATAAGTGGGTATATTTCCATCAATTCATGTGCCAACAAACAAACAAAAAATAAATTTTCGTTTTTTTTTTTATAAGAAACGATTTAGTTTTCCTAGATTTTTCATTTTTTTTTTTTGCTCGGCACTTTATCAAATGGTTTCGAGGTTTTTTTGTTTTGTTTGTTTGTGTTATTATTGTAAAGTTTAAACGTGCGTTTATAATGGATTTTTATCCTGGTTTTATTATCTTCTTTTGAGGAATTTTTTTTTCCATTGCATTGTTTGAAGGCTGCATATCTATTTGCCTCTTGTATTCTTTTCTCTTCTCTTTCCTTCTCTTTATTCATTTTTCTTTTTTTTTAGATTTCTTTTAACCTCATACTTTATTATCTGTACTCAATAGTTTTTTTTTGCTTTTTCTTTATGTGCCCTTCAAGCCAAGTGTCTTAATGGTATGCGTAGGCCATGTTTTGCATAACAAAAGCCTGAGAAATTTTTTTGGATTTTTTTTTCAGCCCTTTTGATGCCACATTCCATTTTTCTTTTTTCAAATAAATAGAAAATAATTTTTCTTTCTTAATATTTTAATATTTAACACGTTCAATTCCATCTAGGATGTCTAATGGTAATCAGTATGATGTGGCCATCAAATATTTTAAATTCAAATAGAATGCAATGCCCTTTCCCATCAATTTGCGCAAATGATGTCCATTTATACCTCATCACTAAATTGATTGCAATAAACGAAAAAGGAATTTCCTTCTTCCTATTAACCTTGAATTCCCGAGAAGCATAAGTCCTCTAGCATCCTCTTATACTGGACACTATTGCAACATATTTGGCCGACAACATACATACATACATAATTGGCCTTACAACCCTTCAGTCAGGATTACGACCTAGTTTCTCTCACTGGCCGACAACATTCCAAGAGCATTTTACTGCTTTAGCTTAGGAATTATTCATTCATTAGAAGGCATTAAAACCTTGGAATAACCCGGCAAACAGTTGAGGCTCTGTTGTTTTGAAGCCTAGTGCAGAACTGGTGGAGACTATGGTTTGGCTGCTGGGATATAAAACCAACGCGTAATTCATCAGAAAGTATTTCAAACTGGGAAATCGAGTGGTTGTAAGCTCTAGTCTTAACTTAACCTCTGGGCAAAACCAACAAACTAAAGGGTCCGCCAAATAACTTTTTTTTTTAAAACAAAACTACTGAATATTTTCTCAAATTTGTTTTTTTATTTGAAAGTACAATCCTTCCGTTTAATAATGGAAAATAATTTCATTCAACTGACTGCCTCGGCTGGCCATGCAGCAGTCTACACGATCGGTCCAATTTTTAAGCACATTATCGATTGTGTGCAGATCTATTTCACAAATGGCTTCACGAATATTGTCCTTTAAAGCGTCAATTGTCTCTGGCTTGTCGGCGTAACACTTATCTTTGACGGCACCCCACAAATAATAGTCCAACGGTGTCAAATTGCGGCGCCGAGGTGGCCAAACGACATCAGCTCTGCGGCTGATAATGCGATCTTCAAAAACAGGGCGCAAAACATCGAGTGTAGCTTCGGCTGTGTGGCACGTAGCGCCGTTCTGTTGAAACCAAATGTTGCCAATATCCTCCTCTTCAATTTTTGTGAACGAAAATTCGTTCAACATGGCCCGATAACGATCGCCATTGACTGCAACGGCCACTCCTTACTCATTTTCGAAGAAAAATGGCCCAATTATGCCTCTGGACCAAAATCCGCACCAAACAGTGACTCGTTTTGGGTGCGTCGGCTTTTCAATGTATGAGTGCGGGTTTTCTGTGCCCCAAATGCGACAATTTTGCTTGTTTACATACCCGGCAAGATCAAAATGAGCTTCATGTGAAAAGATGGTTTTTTTTGCCAAAATCGGTGTAGGCTACTGCATGGCCAGTCGAGGCAGCCATTTGAATGAAATTATTTTCCATTATTAAACGGAAGGATTGTACTTTCAAATAAAAAAGAAATTTCAGAAAATATTCAGTAGTTTTTTTCTTAAAGCATTTTAAAAAAAAAAAGTTATTTGGCGGACCCTTTATATAATCCTGAGAAATGCTTCACAACAAGACAGAGTATAAGGGTGACTCGGAGACATACAGTGGATCACAGATAGGGGTATTGATTCCCAAAGCGAAGTATTCGGAATCCCTGGGAAAACAAGCAGATACATTTGATCGAATGATGTGTTGAATTCAACTTGGACAAGAAATATAATACACAGACTGCAGCAATGCCATCTGACTCTGAAGCCACTCTAAAGCTGTCTGAGCAAGCTTATTCAGCTAAACAACGGATCCCTAGTCAAGTGAGAATTGACGGCAATGCGCAGGCAGATGACTTTGCGAAGACGGCACAAGATTCTTTCTGTTAAGTGAGAAGAATTGTTTGGAAGGTTATACTTGGCGAGATAAAGAGAGGAGGAAACTCTTCTTAAGCCAAATGGTCAGTATAAAGGGCGCTACATAACAATACTACCCGACAGTCAGGCCGGCATTCAAGCAGCCTACTCTCTTGAGGTTAAATTCACAATAGTCTGAGACTGTCGTAAAGAGCTGAATCAACTAGTCTAGGGATATAGGGTCACTCTCTGCTAATCACAGGGTTATGGAGGAATTTATGGCAATGAGCTTGTAAGTTAAGAAACTTAGACGTCATTGTTGGTGCCCAAAATTATCTGTGGAGTGGGAAGGAATATTTAAAGAAGTATACTCAATGAAAAGGAAAAAAAGAGAGCGAGAGCCGAGACCTCTCTCTCAAATAAATGAATTTGAGGCTTTCTACACTTTTCTAGGGTAAATAGAATAGCAAGAGATTTAAATCAGGCACCAGATTATTCAAGAGTAAACGGAGGTCAGAACCCAGTCGATTGATAGGACACTGTACGCTCAAAGTACAATGGAGATCGTATCGAACCCAACATGTAAATTCTGTGACGAAGAGAATGAGTCATCGAAACACGTTCTTAAAACGTGTAACGCATTAATCCTGGGACGCATTAATGTTCAGAAAACACCTGAGTGCATATCAAATGCTAGGCAGGGAATTATATCGTAGGCAATTATGCTTGGAGTAGGCATTACAGAGGGCAGTATAATAGATCTTAAGGTTGCAGCTCTTTACGCAAACAATAATTATAAATAATGAGATGAGGTTCAACTTTAAGAGGCGGAGAATTATCTCCCAAGTCGATATAAGTATGGTGGGCTGTTCACTAGTAATAAAGGTGCAGCCGCATCTATGTAAACGCCTTAACAAGTTGAATTTCGTTGTACTGCATAGGAATTGTCTCTGCACCAGATATCTGTGGGTGAAGAAAGGAGTGTAGCATGGAGTACGTGACCCCTTTTTCTTCCCAAAATGTTAATGGAAATATTGTAAGCCATGGAGGCTATTTTTCATCCAGTATATCGACGCCCCCATTCTATAACGTTCTAATTGTACTTAGAACGTTTTTAATGTTCTTGCATTTTTAAATTCTACGTTCTCTAACTTAAATACTGTCAAAATTTGGTTAAGATGCTCCGATCCGTTCCGAAGTTATAGGGAAAAATCTACTTCGAATACCCATATAGTCGTATGTCGCGCGAAAACTTCGAGAGCTCATAACTCAAAACACACTTTTTCGACTTAGAATGTTATAGAACGGAGGCGTCGATATGGAAACCTAATTAACCTAATAATCTTTAATGGGAAACTCTTCAAGGCTGGATCTCTGTAATAACATGATACTCTGGCATATAATATAAACCCCCATTCGAAAATGTAATACCATGGCTGCCTTCGAAATCCATTATATTTGTTCCAACAGTTGCCGTTTAAAAGAAATTCAAAATTTCCCTCAATACGTCCCAATGAATATAACTCATACGTTGTACATGCCTTTTATTATAAATCCCGTTAGTTTTTTAAATCCCTTTATAAAATTTAGATTAAAAATTAAAATAATTGTAATTTTTTAAACTTTTAAATATCATACATTTTTAATTTCTTTTAATTTCTCTGTGAATTACACGGGTTTTTTTCTCTTTCATTTCATTTCATCTGTTAATTCCCTATAAATCCCTGTTAAAAACCTCAACAAAGCAGCACTAAGAGTCTGCGAAAAAAAAAAGTAGTTTTGTGAAGAGAAAAAGAAGAGAGAGAGAGAGAGAGAGAGAGTGGTAGAAGAAGCAGCAGCAGCAGCAGATAATAATAATAAAAAAATTAAGAGTAAATGAGACACATGCTGTGTTCTGCTGCTGCTTATTTGCTAAAGCATGAGTCTAATTATTGTTATTAATTTATTGTTGTAATTGCTGTGTAACAACACAGCACTGGGTAACACTGCAATTGCAAAAAAAAAGGGACACTCTGTGTTGTAGAGCAGTTGAAACTGACTATACTACTACTACACACACACGCACAACTAAATGCTACAGCAACTACAATATAATTGAGGTTGGCATTTAAAATCTCTGTGTGTGTGTCTGTCTCTCTAATTTTAAACCATAATCTCTAAATGGTTTTTACTTTTGTTGTTGGGTTGGTTGTTGGTTGTTGGTCGTATAACCAACACGACAATTGTTGTTGTAGTTAGACACACACGAACAATATATAATCCCCTTAAAGCGTAAAAAGGACAAAAAATAATAAAAAAAAACCCCGGGCTGCTGCTGCTGTATTAGTTTTGTTTTTGATGTGCTTTTTCTCTGTTATATTATAAGAGACACAAAATATTGTGTATGTCTGTATGTATAAGTGTAAGTAAGGAAATTACATTGTAATTTTCATATGTTGCTGTCGCTTTGTCGCTTTACAAGTATGTGTCATATTTAGTTAAAATAAATGTCCCTTCTTTGTATTTTTCTCTCTTTTTTCATTTTTCGTAGGCTTTAATGCCTTTTTAATAGGCTGTCGTTGTTTTTTCTTTCTTTTTTCAGGCTATAAAAGCCGCTAAAACAAATGAAGCGTTATCGTCCTTTATGATGCAGAACTTAAAAGGATAACATGAAAGAAATATTTTGCAATTGAATGCTACTTTGCATTTAAAAGTTAAGTTTGGTTTAACGAATGACTAGAATAACCAAAATAGGCCTCAAGGTAAGCACACAAGAAATAGGTTTGTTTTTGAAAAAATAAATAATTTGAGACTTTAATGTCGTTTAACCACAGTGCATTTCAGATTCCTTAACTGTCCCCAGAACAATACCAGTAGAGTCTATGAATTGCGTTGCAGCAAAACTTAGTAACAAAAATGAATAAAAATCTATTAAAAGAGGGAAGAGGGAGTAGAGTCTTTAAATTGCGTTGCAAGAAAACTTAGTAACAAAAATGAATAGGAACCCACATACTCTATTAAAATAGGGACTCTTTTGTAGTGTACGGATGGAACAAGAACAGATCTTGAAACAGAAACAGCAGCTTTTAGTCTCAGAATGAAATATTCCGAGCCCACAGGGAAACGCAAAGGTAACTTTCAAGCAGAAGTTTCTGCCAACGAAAGATGTGCTCAATGCAACTTGGATAGGAGGTACAAAAGACAGAATAGAGCAGTACGATCTGACAATCAGGCCGTCATTCAAGCACTTGGGTCTAATGATGTGAACTCGGAGTATGGGATTGTCTACGGAATCTAAGGAATGAAAATAAGGTTACCCTCTACTGGGCTCCTACAGGGTATGTAGGAATTCTCAGAAAGAAGCCAAAAGACGAGCTTGCAAGGAGGGGAGCTTCCATGCCGCTTATGAAACCAAAACCCTTTTGTGTAGTAAAAGCGATTGTTGGGAAAGGTAATCGCAACCGAAAGGGAAGATAAAGAGAGGCACAGACATTTCTCATATCAAATAGGATTGAGGCAATCGTAACTTTTCTTGTGAAATTTCAATAAGAAAAGATGTGAGTCATACATTACACAATCCAGGAATAACCTGAGATTGGTAACTGATCTTTTGACAGAGCACTGTAGTCTCGGGGTGCATTTATTCGGAATAGAAGTTGTCTCCAATCCGACATGGAAATTCTGTGATGATGAAAATAAATCATAAATCATATTCTAGAGCTTGTGGAGCATTAATATATCACAGGCGGAAACATTTGGGTGCATGTCATGTGTTAGGCAGGGAATTGTCAGGGCAATAGGCTTGCAGGGATAACCTCTACAGTTTAAAGGGAGTACAACAGACCATATGCTCGCATCTTCCCGACTATAGTAGTAATTTGAATTTACTGAACAGTTAAGAGCTTCTGCCAAGCCAATAATTCACAATTATGTGAAACATGCTTATTTTTTCTGTGAGTGATGGGACCTCAGTTTAATCGGAATCCGAATCCGAATGAGCAATTTGAAAAGTTTTTTAGGGTAAATAGTTAAGCTTAGAGCTTTCGCCGAAAGGAAATAAAATTTTATTTCATTTGTTAAGGATATTTGAGATTTGAATTCTCGATATTTCTTCTAATAATTCATCCTACTATCCATTAAACTATGGAAACCACACACTACTACATCTGCTAACAGACAATCTTGTTTAAAAAGCGGAATACGAGTAAAATTTCATTTTAAGCACGTACAGCTCTTTGTAATTCGTTTAAATCAGTTGTTTCTGTTTAATTTCTTTATTTTCTTGTGCCCAGTTCTGTTTCTTTTTCTTGTTTTGTTTTTTTGTTGTAGTTTTGCCGTCACTGTAGTTTTTGGCATAAAAGTTAGCATGTCTTTTCATGCATGTTTATTAACATTGTTTACAAGTTAATATAAACAAACAATCATATGAACACACATACATACATACACGCGGACCTTTAAAAGAAAGCAGACAAAAAAAAAACAAAAAAAAAACCAAAACAAAATCATGCCTTTCAACACCAAAATAATAAAAAGAAATTGAAATTAAAAAAAAACAAAGAAGAAAAAGCAAGAATGGAAAAAAAGCTGCGAAAATTGTTGCTTATTTGATATATTTTTTCTGTTTCAAAGAGAAACAAAAAATATTTCCTTCTCTTTCTGCTTTAAAAAAAAGCAACAACACACGCAAATGCCTTTTGGATATATGCCAGTAGCCGAAAAAAACCGTACACACACTACCACCCAATATAACAACAATAATAAGAAGACAACTGGTAATGCATAAGAAAACTTAAAGCATCAAGCTGCTTGCAATTGCTTGTAGCAAGAGAGATAGAGAGAAAAAGAAGTAGAGCAGAGCATAAAAAGATATCCTCGTATAAACAAAAATTGTTCTACTTTGCTGTCACATTCAGTTCCTTTTGCATGTTGTTTGTTGTTGCTGTTGTCGATTTTTTTTTTGTGTTGCTTTTTTATTCATCGTCTTACATTATCAATAACATCAACAACATCAACCAGCAAACATTGTTGTCTACAACATTTAAATGCAGTGTTAAAACAAGTATTGCTTGTTGTTATTGTCTTGTTTCTTATCTCATTTGGCAAGCCACATATCATGTGTTTGCATGGGCCACACAATTGCATGCCGCCTGTGGTTATTTATGAAATTTTCTTGTTTTCTTTTTTTTCTCTCTCTCTCTCTCTCCTTATTTCTTTTTGGTTATATTGTTATTGTTGCTTTCTTTGTGCTGTGTTATTATGGCTGTTTAAGGCTACAATTACACGAACACATTGCACTCTCATGCCCTGCTAGCAGCTTTAATGATAAGTAAAGAAAAAAGAAAGGAGTGTAAAACAGCCAAAGGAATATTGTGAGAGTGAAAGAGTGTGAGAGAGCATATGTGTAACTGTATGAAAGTAAGAAAGTGAGTAAGAATTTCGTGTTTATTTTTAACAATATTTTGTGTGTGTCTTATTTGGCAAAATTTTTGCCATTTTATGGTTCCTTCTCACTCACTCTCTCTCTCTTTAATTTCTTTGGTTTTTTTTTCTTCAGCACACAAGTGAGTCTATGAGTGTTTGTATACTGCCAAGTGTGATTATCGTTTTAATAAAGCAAACTTTGTTTTCAATTATTGTTTTTAAATGAGCCTCATAAAAAAAGAGCCGTGAATTGTTAATAAAAAAAATTAAACAAGATTTTTATCACAGTTGGAGCAATTAAATAAAGCAACACTGTGTTTAAGACAATAAGAAATGTAACAAGAAGGTAAGAAGCAATCATACGTATTTCTAATAAAGGATGTTTTTTATAGAGGTATAGAACTTTAAGTTGGCATTACTTTTCAAGATGGCGACCGATTTAACAGCTGTCAAGTGATTTATTGTCAGTTTGGTTTTGCAATTCATCATGAATAGAGTCACGCCTGAACAACGCTTGCAAATAGTGCAATTTTATTTCGAAAATAATGGTTCTGTGCGGAAAACGTATCGCGCACTATGTCCATTTTATCGTCGACAAAATCGTCCATCAGAGCAGTTAATTCGATTAACCGTGGAACGTTTTCGCACCACGTTTACTCTTATGGATAACTCGCATCCCCAGAGACGCTGTACGGTGCGTACAGAAGAAGCTATTGCTGCTGTAGAGCGTAGCATTGAAGAAGACCCGAATGAGTCCATCCGCCATCGAGCACAGGAATTGGATCTGTGTCCATCCACTTTATGGAAGATTTTGCGAAAGGATCTTGGTTTGCGTGCTTACAAAATCCAACTCGTGCAAGATGTGAAGCCAAACGATCATCAAGTAAGGCGTAGATTCGTCGAATGGGCCCAAAACGAGATTACCGTTGTTCCCGATTTTCATAAGCGATGAAGCGCACTTCTGGTTGAATGGCTACGTCAACAAACAAAACTGCCGCATTTGGAGTGAAGGAAGGTAATCCTCAAGTGTATGTGGAAACACCGTTACATCCAGAAAAACTGACTGTTTGGTGCGCTTTATGTGCTGGTGGAATCATTGGTCCGTACTTTTTCAAAAACGATGGTGGCTAGAACGTTACAGTCAATGGTGATCGGTATAGAGCCATGATTACTAACTTTTTCATTCCTGAATTGAATAACCATGATGTCCAGGAGATGTGGTTTCAACAAGACGGCGCGACATGTCACACAGCTCCTGCCACAATAGATTTATTGAGAGACACGTTTGGTGACCGCCTAATTTCACGTTTTGGACCTGTGAATTGGCCTCCAAGATCTTGTGATTTAACACCGCTAGACTACTTTCTGTGGGGCTATGTAAAGTCATTGGTCTATGCGGTAAAACCACAAACGCTTGACCATTTGGAAGACAACATTCGCCGTATACTTAATAATACTCCTCACGAGGTCATAAAGGCATATTGAATAGAAGGACTATACACCCATGGCATGAGAGAGGTCCTATTAACACGATTTGCAGAATCCAAAACAAGGGACGAAATATCGATCGCCAGACCCAGAAATATCCATCACGCACTAGATGAAGTACTTTCACCATTAATGAGGAGTTTGTTTGTGGATGAACTGTGAGGATGAGACGAGTACTGACTGGTTTATTTGAAAAGGCTCTCTGTAACAGAATTCAAAGGAGTCCCGTGATTGTAAGTTGATGGTAAATGTTACTGAAAATAAGGACTAACCGTCTAATGAATTAAACTTCCAAACTGAAAGAATATTCGACTACTGATTGAGGTGATCTTGTGGAAACTGCAGATAAAATATTTGAGTATAATACTGGACAGTTCAGTATAATATGGGACAGTTGTATGAATTGTAAGGCTCACATATAAGGAATTTCATGAAGGTTAAGCACGTCATAATTATGACATGTAACAAAATCTTGAAGGGGGTAACGCAAGCACAATGCATTGAATGCCTATGGGGACATTGTTTTGGAAAGGTAGAACAAATTAGAAAATAGCTCAGAGGGAATTGATTAAAATACAAAAGCTGTAATGATGATTTAAGACAGTTGCTTATAGTAAACGAGAGGACCACAACCAATGCAATGACTGAATAACTTCTAAAAACTGTAATGGCTACCAAATATTTACTTTTTCCGGATGCAATGGCTTTCTCTCTATCAATTCTAGGTACACTAGGTATTCTAAACCCCATATATGACAAGTTTGCTTGTTATTCAGGAAGAAATAAGTTTCATGACTGAAGGAATTGCATTCCAAAAATCAGAATTAAAAACCTATTACTCTAGCGCTCAATCAGCATATATTAAGCGTTGTGAATGGCCTGATGGCTTTAATTTTTAAGCCGTGGAATCGCCATTAACAGATTATATGGCTCACCTTCTATGCTTCTTACACAGTAAGTCGATTATGGCGATCGCAATCATCTCGTAGGATGCCTGTGTCGCTTACACCCAGTTTTGTGGTAAGTTTTAACTACTTTTACGCATTCTTCGGTTGTTAAACAATACACTTTCGTATAAGGATATACATAGATATCTACATACATACATACATAATTGGTCATTACAACCCTTCAGTCAGGATTACGACCTAGTTTCTCACACCACTTATGTTGTGTGTGTTAATTTTTATACATGAGTGGTGGGACCTACAGCTTAAAGTCGACTCCGAATGACAGATTTTTGCGAAACTTTTCATGACAATTTTATTTACTCTCAGAGTTTTTGCCAGAAATCTGCTGAGAGGAAGTCGCCGAAGAAATATTTTTGTATTTTTGTTTTGATGTATGGCCTGGGGCTCGAACCCTGGCTTTACGTCTAATAAGCCAATACACTACCTACTAGACCACAGCGACTTCACATAGATATCTACTGCTCTCAATATTTTCAACTCCTGAGCAAAAGCACATTTTCTGTTCGGCTACGAATCCACACTACATGTCATGAAACCATACAAGTACTTGTAAACCGCTGCTGAATAATAATTCTTAGAATATTTTGAAGAAACATCAGATACAATAGGCAACTTTGACTTCAAGTCGATCAGCGATCAATGCATATTTGAATACCTCACCACAAATGGCGTCAGATTATTCACATGCTGCATACAACACAGGGTTATACTAACAGAGCATTTAATGAATTGAATTTTAAGGACAAAGCATAACGCAATTGGACGTAATTAATAATGATATGAACCCTTTACTGTAGACAACTAAAGTAGTTTAAACGGAAGTAAAATAAAGAAAAATTTCATCAAACCGAACCACATGGAGACAGTTCACTATATTATGACTCTTCTCGAGTGGACGATATTTAGTTGCCATGAATTTTAACACTTTTCTAGCATATGACCAAGATACCCAGAATATTTTTTATTTATTTCCATCTCCCTTCAATAAAAATCATTATTTCCTTAGCTTAACAGCAGCAAAAAGTAGCACAATTCCCAAGACTACTAAAAACAAATGCAAATGCTCTACACTAACAAAGAATAAATAATGCTACAACTACAGTAAGAGACAGAGAGAGAGCGAGGGAGTGTAGAAATGTAAGTAAAAAGAAGTAAAACCCTCTACACAGATTTAAATAAGAATCTTGTAAATATTTAATTAATTTTCGCTTATGACGACTATAAGAGGCTTTCTTTGGCTACACAGTATAATTTCACAAAAAAAAAAAAAACAACAAAAATCGCAAGGCAATGGCAAGGCAATGGAAGACAATGATGGCAAGAAAATATACTTTAAATACAAGAGAGAGAGAGAGAGAGAACAGCCTGTGCTTGAAAACACTGACACACTTAAACAAATATAAAGTAGTTATGCTAACTCAAATGAAGAATAACAAGCATTTGAAAGCAGCAATACAACAAAGCCAAGCCACAATTATAAATAAAACATTTACTACAGCTTTGTGTGCGCTCTCTTACACTCTCCCTTGCTCTAACTCTCTTGTTGTTATATTGGAATACAAGAATTTAAATTCAAATTCTAAAAGTCTTATTTACTTAAAGCCAGCAGAAGGAGAGACAGAGAGAGTAAGAGAGAGCGGCTGAGAGCAATAAGAAATAAGTAAACAAAGCCGAACCTTATTTGACTTTTAAAACTTTTAAAGAATACGAGTGCCCACCATCATTATAATAACGGACAAAACCTATACACTTATATACACTGTGTGTATGGACTTTAAGGAGTTTTTGTGAAATTGTTATGCAAACAACAAAAACAATATCAAAAATCATAATATTTTATAAACATTTATGCATAAAACTAACGGGCCTACAAAAAACCTGTTAAAACCCCAGAACAAACTGAATACAAAAGCAAGAAAATTATAGAAATTTCTGTTGTATTCAGAAAAGAAAAAACCGTTTGAAAGCAGCATGTTTTTGTTGTTGTTGTTGTTTTTGCTTTAAACAATTTAAATTTAGAAATTTCATTAAATTTTTAAAGTTCTCAACTAAAGTTCTACAACAAAAACGTACTCTCAAGGTCAAAAAACTTTTTTTTTTTCTTTTTTTCGTTTAAAATTTTTTGGACATCGTCTGGACCATGTAATCCTTGAGGATATTTTTTTTTACTCCTTTTTGTTTTTGTTGCTTATTTTCAACAGACATTTTTCATAAATTTAAATAGAAAGAGTAAACAACGTATACGTACATATACACTCTGTATTGTAAGTAAAAAACATTTTTAAAATTTTTTTTTTCGGACTTTTTAAGCCAGTAAGTAAACGAACGCCAAATGTGTTGAGAAAAGTTTAAGTTTGAAAGTAAATAGTACATAACAAAAGTAAATATATCAACAAACAAAAACAAAAAACAACAACAACAACAAAAAAGCAGGCAATAAAGAAAATTTAAACAAGGCTGGAGAAAGTTTTTTGGAAAATTTTGTAAAATAAAAGAACACAGAAATTTAAGGAGGATTTTTCAAAACAAAAAACGAGAGGTGAATGAAGGTTGAAAAAAAGCCAAAACGCCGTTTTCAAGCAATAATGACAGTGCGAATAGCGTTGTTTGTTTACTTACGGAAATATCTTGATGAAATCCTTTCTCAAGTTCATGACTAGTAAGGTTAGGTTAGGTTAGGTTAGAGGACGTGTACTTGTCAATTAGGACAAGTACAGTACCCGGAGGTCGAATTGACCCATTGTACAACGTCCTAGTTTCTCACACCACTTATGTTGTGTGTGTTAATTTTATACATGAGTGGTGGGACCTACAGTTTAAAGTCGACTCCGAACGACAGATTTTTATTTATTGAGAAACTTTTCATGGCAAATTTTTATTTACTCTCAGAGTTTTTGCCAGAAATCTACTGAGAGGAAGTCGCCGAAAAAATACTTTTTGTATTTTGTCTTTGATGCCTGGCCTGGGGCTCGAAGCCAGGCTTTTGCGTCTAATAAGCCAACACACTACCTACTAGACTACGACGACTTCCATCATGACTAGTAAACAACGCAGTAAAGTAGACTAGTACTGCAAATGTAATTTGCCACATAAGTCTTATTTAATCGATCATTAGAACCCTTTAGCCAGGATTCCAACCTAGTTTCACTCACCACCTATATTGTGTGTCTTAATTCACCTGAAGTTTAAAGTCAATTTCGAACGACAGAGTTTGAGAAACATTTCGTGACAATTTTATCTTCCTGTAACGGTAAAAATTATTGCCTTAAACACTGTTATGGAAATGGTTCTTAATTTTACAGATTTTATTGCATACTTTTAGATATTTAGCCTGTAATAAAATTATTTAAAAGCTTTCCAAACAGTGCATATGTGTTTATAATTCATTTTAATTTTAGGTTTTCTGTTTTGTTTTATTCAAAATAGTTTTTAAAAACAATAAAAACAAATTCAAAATTCAAATACAAGACCCAAAAAAAAAAGAAACTGTGAGTTTCACTTTAATTTCAATTACTAACTGTAACAAACAAAGGCAACAACTACTAATTCTAATAGCAACAACAACAACAAAAAATCTAAAATTCTATTGAAAAAAAATTCAAAAAAATACAAATAAAATGCATAAACGGCTGCTGCATATTGCAGGGCAAGATAAAAGCAATAATTTAGTAACGATGCCGCTGCTGTGATACAATTGCCTCAAACCCTGCCATAGCATGGCTGCCATGCATGCCATTTGCTAACATTAGTGTAATACACACATTTAAACTAAATCCTTATAACAGAGATAGAAAAGGAAAGAGAGAGAATAAACAAAGAGCGTGGAAAAAAATACATGAAATGAACAACAAACATTATTAAATACACACACTGACACACACACAGAAAATATGGTGTAAATTGTTTTAAATTTCCCACATACTTTTACTTACAGGCATACACAGTACAAACACACGAACAACAACAACAAAAATAATAACAAACCAACAAATAATAACAGCAAATGTAGCAACAACTTACAACAATACTAAATACAATAACAGCAATGCCTACACAATATAATAATAATAACAACAACAACAACAACAACATGTATAAACACATATGAAGAAAGAGAGAGAGTGAGAGAGTGAGACTTATTTGATATTATCACTTCCACATACAAAAACTAGGCTTTTATCATGCACACAAGCACACAGGCACTCTCATACACAAGTAAATACTTTTAGAATTTTTTTTTGTTGTTTTTGTTTTTCTATAGTTTAACAGTGGGTTATAAAAGTCAAGTATACACGTATTGTGATACCACAGTCTTCGAATCTCGTTTACGCTGGAACTGTTCGGATTTCCTGATGATTCCCAACATAATTGATGACGCAGAGCACACTGTTTTCGAGTTTGCACGCTGGCAGAGCTATCGCTCTGTACTGACGTCAATAGTTGGAACGATGACAGCCGCTAATATTGTCGGGGTTATGACTGCGAGTAGTGAAAATTGGACCTTGGTAGTGAATTACGTAGAGCTTATTCTGAGACAGAAGAAGAGAGATCTTGAGGCTGCAGAACGAGTAAGCATGTCGCCATAGGTGATACTGTCACACGTGCCAAGCGTAACCGAGACGATGATTTAGACGAAAGGATTAGTGGAGACGCTTAGATGACTCCTTAACTTTCGATTTGCAATCCGGACGCGGATATAAACAGGAAGAGACCAAAGGGCCAAAAGTACTCCACTCCGAAGTAATACCACCGTAGTTCCGGAGTGGGCACAAACAAGTCCACAGGAGACGAGGGGGATTTAGTGGTTGAGGGCCCCACGCACGGAGGATGTGACGACTTCCTCTATTGTGCGGTTAGGTACATTTACCCCTCCTCGGCGAAAAAAAAACATAATGGAGGGCATATCTATTCTTGGTCTCCTGTACAAATCATTGGCTTTATGGCCAAGATTAAAGAGCCTGGCACGCCTAGCTGTGATCCTTTGAAATTTAATCTGGAAAGAATACTTTTTCCCACACCTAATATGCAAAGTATTCGCGGTGATTTGTCAGATTTTTTAAGGTTTCGTAAAAGGCGTCTGACATATATATGTCGCATTACAAGCTTTCAGTTGGGTTTAGAGCGTAACTTGTCACACCAGCCATGCTGTGTGTGTTAGTTTTATCTCTGAGTGGTGGGACCTAATGTCTAAAGTCGATTCCGAACGACAGATTTTTAAGAAGCTTTCATTTCCACTGTTATTTACGGTCAGAATTTTTGCCAGAAGGCTAAAGAGAAGAAGTCCCTGAAAAAAATATGTTTTTGTTCGTTTTGTTCGAGATGAGATGAGCCATTGGCTTGAACCACTGGCTTGAATAACTGGTTGAGCGAATGGCTTGAACCAATGGCTTGAACCAATGGCTTGAACCATTGGCTCTCGTCTTAAAAACCAACACACTACCTACTAGACTACGGCGGTATCTCTTTGTTTTATTCCAATTTAAAAATAGAAGGCACTTAATAAAAGACCCAATATTTGGCTGCTTGCAATACTCAATAAAATAAAGTCTGCTACTGATGCCTAGCGGGGTGTTAATTACACGAACTCTACTGTCTATAATTTCCTTACAACGTTATCTCTATCGCGTAAGTGTTTCTCTCTAAATGTGTGTCACTGTATAGCAAAGCATATTAGTTAGTTGCCTTTGTCTCTCTACTATATATGCGTGTGTGTATTTTTCTATGCCTCTCTCTGCTTGGATAATAAAAACTTGCATGTGCACATTTCCTCTTTTTTTGTATATTGTTGCCGTAGTGGTAGTAGTATTAGCAGTAGTTGTAGTTGGGATTTGTTTTGTTTTGTTTTCTATTTTTTATTATTGTATTGTAAGTATTCATATTTTTTTGTTATTGTTGCTGTTGTTGTTGTAGTATTTTGTTTTAACTTGATGCTCTTATTGTTTGTAAAAATTATTAACATTATCATGCTATACAGATGAGAGTGTAATATACAGACACACATAAGTACATGTAGTGTACACATATGTATGCATATGCATTTAATGAATTTACATTTATAAAGAGACTATTAGGCAGTACGAGAGAGACAGAGAAGGAGAATGACACTGAGAGGAGTGAAGGGAATAAGTAAAGAGTAAATGAGTATATTTAAGTATAAGCAGCTGTAAATTTTGCCAGTTTTGTTTTAATAATTTTTGTGCAAGTGTGTGCTTCTATATATGTACGTGTTTGTACATTTTTTTTTTTGTTTTGATATTTTTGTAGACATGAGCCTAAAAGTACTAAAAATGTTACTGTGAAAATTAAAACGGAAGCTGTTTATTTTCGTTGTTGTTTTTTCATGTTTGTTTTTTTTTTTTGGAAATTTTATTTTGGTTTCATGCCATTTTTGTTTGCCTAACACATGCATGCGCTTATGTTATTATGTTTATGTGTGTATGCATATACATACAAATAAGTATGCTTATATATGTGTATTTAAGAACCACTTGCATGTGTATAATGCATTATTTGTGGTTGCCATTGCAAATGTTGTCTTGTTAAGTTCTCATTATTGTTGCTGCTGCTTGCTGTTGCCTGTTAGTTTTTCACTAAATCATTAAACATGATAAAAATGGTGTTATAATTCTCTATTATTATTGTTGTTGCTATTGTTATTGTTTTAGCTATTATTCTCGTTTTCGTTTCAAGCAAAAGAGAATCTAGTTTTCTATTTTATTTTATTTTTCTTGCTAAAGAATATTAATTGTTTAGGTTTTAAAAAAAAAAAAAGTTTGTTTAGAAAGGATTTTAAATCCTGTTTTCAATGGAGGAAAAATCGAAATGTTTAGTAAATTTACAAGAAAAACATTACGAAACTATTCTTAAATAAAAACGACTGTATCAGTAAATTAACGATGAAGTTACTGGACCTCCCCTGAAAAAAGATGTCCCGCTTAGGGCAGCATTTAAGACCATTGTGATTCTACAATCGATATTCACTCGAGGATCAAACATTTTCTAATGAAAACCAACCCGAATTTAAAATAAATCTTGCTACTGCAGCAATCTTTATATTAAAGAACTTCGTCAAGGTCTTCAGAAAGTGAAAAGTGAAAAGCCACCGCCCTTTTACCGGCAAGTCCAGAGCACTGACGCATGAGATAAAAGACAGTGTCTTCCTCTTCCTCAGATCCACAACTACGCAGAAGTAATTTGCCGGAGTGCCAAGTCTTTCTCCGGATGCCTACCAAAATCACTATTGTGCGGTGGATGGCCATAGGATTTAAAGATAGAAGTGAATCGGTGCTCGTGTTTTCCATACGTATCCAGCAGAGTCTAGTAATATTACACGTGCATACCTTCTAGCTGCCAAAAGATTGAGCTTCCATGTGAAACGAGTGTATAATAAGCAGTTTAACTGAAGTAATCGCAATACCTATCCCTTGTAACATAACAAAGATTGCAAGCTGCTTACCGATCGTGACCAGCTCATCAGCAACGCAATTTCCAATGTGAGATATCATATCCCAGAGCCCTTGTAAAAGTTACCTTTGAATGAATCAAAATTAGCCTAAGAAGTCCTTGGCATTCATGAAATAAGACCGATGTTGAATACAAGTTCTTGAGGGACTTAATCCCTGCCCGTCTGACATTATTTTCCATAGAAATCCTTCGTATTCATGAACAAGAACAGACTTTGAAAATACATTTATTAGGGACTTAATCGCAGCTCGTCTGCCTGTAAAAGTTGATTCCTTAATATGATGATATTTTAAAGAGAAATCCTTTGCATTCATGAACTAGATAAAACAGACTTTGAAAAAACATTCGTTAGGGACTTAATTGCAGCCTGTCTGGCTGTAAAACTTGATTCCTTAATATGCTGATAAGATCACACAACATTTGATTATAACAACATTGTTCTGTCACTTAATTAAATCAACATGTTGCTAACACATGTATGCATGTAGCATGAGAATATGTTCTTACGGTAGAAAAACTTAATGACATCGAACATGTTTGAACGAACATACTTGTGCACTTAATGAAACTGTTGTTTCATGTTTACAATCATTGTTGTTTGTTGCAACATTGCTTTGATACTGAATCTGATTAAAATGTTGCTAACATATGTACACATGTAGCCTAAGAATATGTTTATAAAGTAACTAGAAGCACATCATTACAACATCGAACATGTTAAAGCGAACATATTTCAGCACTTAATGAAGTTAATGATTCATGTTTGTAATCACTGTTGCTGATACATTAAAAGAAAACTTTAATGAAATTGTTGTAACGTGTTTATAATTATAGTTGCTGAAATATTTTTGTGATACTCAACCTGAGGAAATGTTGCTAACATACGTATACATGTAGCCTAAGAATATGTTTATAAAGCAACTAGAAGAACATCGTAACAACATCGAACATGTTTAAACGAACAAATATGAGCACTTAATGAAGTTGATGTTTCATGTTTATAATTATTGTTGCTGAGATATTTTGGTGATACTTAATCTGATTAAAATGTTTCTAACATATGTACACATGTAGCCTAAGAATATGTTTATAAAGCAACTAGAAGAACATCGTAACAACATGGAACATGTTTGAACGAACATATTTCAGCACTTGAAGTTGATGCTTCATGTCTCAAATCATTGTTGCTGATACAGAAAAACAAACTTTCATGAAATTGTTGTAACGTGTTTATAATTATTGTTGCTGAAATATTTTTTTGATACTTATTCTGATCAAAATGTCGCTGACATACATACATACATGTAGCCTAAGAATATTTTTATAAAGTAACTAGAAGAACATCGTAACAACATCGAACATGTTTAAACGAACAAATATGAGCACTTAATGAAGTTGCTGTAACATGTTTATAATTATTGTTGCTGAGATATTTTTTTGATACTTAATCTGATCAAAATGTTGCTACCATAAATACATATGTATACATGTAGCCTACGAATCTGTTTATAAAGCAACTAGAAGAACATAACAACATCGAAAATGTTTAAACGAACATATTTGAGCACTTAATGAAGTTGATGCGTCATGTTTATAATCACTGTTGCTGATACAGGAAAAAGAAGACTTTAAGCAGTTTAAGCAATGTTTCTGTGAATATGAACACCATGAAATTGTGATCATTAATTTTAAAACTATTGTCGGTAATTTTCTAGTTTGTTGAGATATTTTTGAATAAATATTCTGAGATTTTTCTCTATTTTTATGAATCAATTTTGTGATAATTAACAGTCAATTGAACGCTTTAAAGTACATAAATTATACTTAAAAATAGGGAGTCTATAACAAAAGGTATATGGACAGGGTTTTGTTGAAGGAAGAACCGGACCCTAATCCGAATGCTTGCTAGTGAATGAATGACTCACAAGTCCTTTCTTAAAAATTTCCTTTTAAACTAAAAAAAACTTTTAGTCATCCCTTAAGATATCTTAGATGGCGATTACATTACAGTGGTGGCCTTATAATTAGAAACGACTTAGCAACATGTATGTTCGTTAATTTGTTTTACAGTTTTCACTGCGAACCTGGGATCAAAGGCTTTGTTTGGAGGACGTCTTACATACGTTTTTCCATCAGATTGGGACAAATTAAACTTAGGTTCGTCACTCCAGAGAACTCTGTTCCAGAAACTTCGTTTCTAATTATAAGGCCACCACTGTATATCTCATAGGACCGCTTACCATACACAAGGCGGCTGATTGCAGTGATACAGTGATACAATTACTGTTATTAGTCGTTCTAATATTCAAATGTAGCAAAGTGCATTCCAGAATAGCAGAAGGGTTTAAGGTATGGCAGGATGGTAAAGCTTTTGGCGTCTAACCTTTGCTGTAGTAAGCACTGCCTTTTGCTTGCTGCCACTTTCAAGGTAAATTTAATTGAGTTGGGGTTGCTTTCATTAATCTTTCACTAAACAAGTCTACGAATTATTCCTACAATAAATTCCAACCGAATTTAACACAAAAAATTTTTTAATTTTATTTTTTCTTTTTTTCATCTCAAAAACGTTTAACGATGTTCTGTCATTTTCATTTTCAACAAAAAAAACAAAAAAAAAGGAAAAAAACAACGTCATTCGTTACATTCAACAACGTATGGGAAACATTAATTTTATTTGCTGTTCAAATCCAAAAACCAATTTCTTTACTTCTGTATACAACATACAATGTATTGTATTAGTTGTTATTGTTGTTGTTGTTGTTAACATTGTTAACATTTTTATTTGTAAACGTTTTGTCACTTACAAAAAGAAAAAACAAAACCTAACCTAACAGAAGGAAAAAAAGAAACAGAATTCCACCATAACACAGTTAAAACACTTCAATTTCATTGGTATTTAGGCAGAGGAGCACATAAAAAAGGACGAAAAAAAAACAAAAACAAGCTAAACAAAATACTCAGAGAGAAAGAGCAACAAAGGAAAAAAAAGGAAAACAAAATCTCATAGAAGGCTCAATGAAGCCTCAATGTTTTACTGCATTCAGCTTCAATGCATTTTAAAAATATGACTCTGCCTCTACCAAAGAACACAAAAATACAAACATATTCTCTGTCCTCTATTAAGGGATAGCCATTTAATGGTTTCAAAATTGCTGGTTTGGCATGGATTGTAGCTGTTAAATAGCTTTCATCAGATGATTCTGAAGACTCCATTATTTAGTGAAGGCTTAGTTATTTACGAATACAGATCGCCCTGCAAATTTGGACTTTTTTTGTGCAAATAAGATGGCTCCAGGTGTTTCCGAAGGCATTTTGCGCGCTGAACACGAATCTGGTTTCAAAAATTTTCCATCACGTCAGGTTTTCGAGAAAAATGGCGGTCAAGTAAATCTGATTAATTTTTATAAACCTCGACCGCCATATTGGATCCGCTATTTTGAATTTTTTTTAATCTGGGGGTCGCTGATTACAGATCTTCATTCATATTTAAAAAAATTCAAAATGGCGGATCCAATATGGCGGTCAAGCAAATCTGATTAATTTTTATAAACCTCGACCGCCATATTGGATCAGCCATTTTGAATTTTTTTAAATCTGGGGGTCGCTGATTACAGATCTTCATTCATATTTAAAAAAATTCAAAATGGCGGATCCAATATGGCGGTCAAGTAAATCTGATTAATTTTTATAAACCTCGACCGCCATATTGGATCCGCCATTTTGATTTTTTTTAAATCTGGGGGTCGCTGATTACAGATCATCATTCAGATTTAAAAAAATTCAAAATGGCGTATCCAATATCGCAGTCAAGTAAATCTGATTAACTTTTATAAGCCTCGACCGCCATATTGGATCCGCCATTTTGAATTTTTTAAATCTGGGGGTCGCTGATTACAGATCTTCATTCAGATTTAAAAAAATTCCAAATGGCGGATCCAATATGGCGGTCAAGTAAATCTGATTAATTTTTATAAACCTCGACCGCCATATTGAATCCTCCATTTTGAATTTTTTAAATCTGAATGAAGATCTGTAATCAGCGACCCCAAAAACCCATGAGTAACAATTTTCAAGAAAATCTGATTAATTTTTAAGGACCTCTGTAATGTGTTTCTTTTTCTCTTGTACCCCTTGGCATAAACCCACCCCCTACTTTAAGCGTGCATGCAAACAATTTGGCTTTGGGCTCATTTTAAAGAGCAAAGATCAATTGTCAATTTCTGATAATAGCGATTGTTCTAGCACGTCAGTGTGTAGCCCTACAATGTTTCAAAAAAGGCCAAAAACGCTATTTTTAGGGGTTTCAACTACCTTTTTCCCGAAAACCTGGAGCCATTTTATTTGCAAAAACCATGCAGGGCGGCTGTGTTATCAATCGAAGATCACTTTTCTGCCACTTTTCAAACATTATGAGGTGATTATAGTCGACCTATTTTTCAAGGAATTGCCAAGATTATAAAGAAATGTAAAGAGACTGTAAGCGTTACAGAAATGGTTAGGCCTGAACATCATCGTATCGTATGTACTGTAGAAAATATCGAAGTTTCCAGTATTGTGGAGAGTTCCATATGGAAGGAAGAAATCGCAGTGGTCCAGAAGGTTGTGTATTGGCTTATTAGACGCGTGGACGCAGTTCAAACTAAATTTTAGACCCCAAAACGAAAATACATGCATACATAATTGGTCATTACAACCCTTCAGTCAGGATTACGACCTAGTTTCTCACACCACTCATGTTGTGTGTGTTAATTTTATACATGAGTGGCGGGACCTACAGTTTAAAGTCGACTCCGAACGACAATATGAAAAAAATATTTCTTCGGCGACTTCCTCTCATCAGATTTCTGGCAAAAACTCTGAGAGTAAATACAATTGCAATGAAAAGTTTCTCAAAAATCTGTCATTCGGAGTAGACTTTAAACAAAAGGGCCCGCCACTCATGTATAAAATAAAACACAACATAAGTGGTGTGAGAAGCTACGTCATAATCCTGACTGAAGGATTGTAATGACCAATTATGTTATGTACGAGTATGTCCACATGGAAGGACCCACTTTTTCTAATTTCACTCCTTGAAGCATTTTAAATTCATTCGCTCATTGGCAAATTATCGATCCGATCCTTTCTCCATGTAATGAATCTTTAAATCTCGTTGTTTAAGTTTTACTTTTGAAACCGCTTGATTGTATTACCCTTTATTTTACATAAAATACCTTGTATTTGTTGTTGTTGTTATTTTTATTAATTTCATTTTTCTCTATTTTTTTTTTTTTTTTTTGGTTGTTTTTGTCGAGTTACAGCAACATTTTCTTGCTTATTGTAGCCTATAAATAGGCTTCACTTTACTTGTGCAATTTTTAAAGGCTGTAGTTGTAGTTGCCGTATAAAATAACGGGTTTCGTTTATTTCTTCGCTCTTTTTTTTTGTTACTTTTTTTCTTTCTTTCATATGATGTGTTATTGTTGTTGTTGTTAGTGCCAGTATTACAAAAATAATATTTTTTGATCGTTTGCATTTGTTATGCCTACAAAAATACCATCTATGGACGACTTTATGTATATGTATGTGTGCATGCATGTGTAGGAGTATATTGTTACTCTTGTTTGTAAGCTGTTGGTCGGTCTCTCTCTTTACACAGATGCTTGTATTTTTTGTAGAATTTTTGTGTTTTTTTTATTTTTGTTTTTGGGCTCGGTTTACTTGCTAAACTAATGCTAGAAAATTTTATTTTTTGGCTCACAGCCAAATATTTGACACACATTGAAATATTTTATACTTACACATACACACACACACACGTACATGAACACATACTTGAACATTTAAATACAAAAGAATCAAAGAAACAAACGAACAAACAAACATTGACTTCGTTACTGTACCTCTAAACCTTCGTAGAGTTCAAACAAGGAACAAAGAGTACGAGAAAGAGGTAGAAAAAGGCAAACAGAGTAAATAGGCAGAACAGGAAAGGGGGTGTATAGTAGGCTGCAATATACGTATATTTTTTTCTTTCAATTGTTATGAGAGAAACAAAGACCTTTAGTTGCAAAAGGTCAGGTTGGGGGGTGGCCAACAGAAGAAACAGCGGTCCTGGCAATAAAGGCAAATTGTTAAGGGGGATTTAAAGAAAAAAAAGGGTTGCCAATGGAGGGAAAAATCAATCCACACCGTAGAAAGAAAAAACGTTTGCCAATCCAGGGAAAATCAATCCACACCGTAGGTTAAACATATCCATTGTACAGTGCAAAGTTTTTAATTTTAAATTCAAAATTGTGTGCAGTTAAGTCGCAGTAGTCTAATAGGTAGTGTGTTGGCTTATTAGACGTAAAGCCAGGGTTCGAGCCCCAGGCCAGACATCAAAACAAAATACAAAAAGTATTTCTTCGGCGACTTCCTCTCAGCAGATTTCTGGCATAAACTCTGAGAGTAAATAAAATTGCCATGTAAGGTTTCTCAAAAATTTGTCGTTCGGAGTCGACTTTAAACTATAGGTCCCACCACTCATGTAGAAAATTCTCTGACAACATAAGTGGTCATAATCCTGACTGAGGGGTTGTAATGACCAATTATGTATGTATGTATGTACAGTTAAGTCTCTTTCTGCACTTGATCACCATTTAAGCATCATAAGAACGTAGATCTGGAAATCACTACCAGCAGAAAGTTCACATACACCTTTCACAGCCACTCGAGGTCTTATTTTAATCTTATGCAGCGACACCCGGCATTTCCAATGTCTTTTTAAAGATGAAAACACAAGGGTTCTTGTAAAGACCCTGTTGTCTTCCGATAACTACGTTCTAATCTGGAACTCTTTAATGCAAACGGATTGGGCTTTCCCTAGGAACCATACAACAGCAGTGTACCTCTTAAAGAAAATCGAATATTATGGCACTTTAGAAAATACCCTTTTGAAGCGCCCTTTCTTTCATTGAAAGATTTCCAAAACAAACAAAACCCAACCTAAAGGCATAAAAAAAAGAAATCTTTGGCACAGTGCCTACCACTCAAAACTGCACAATTTGCATTTAAATTTTGAACGATTTTCTCTTTTTCTATGTTCTTTTTCTTTCAATCTCTTCTCTTTTGCAAATGAGTAGAAAACAACATCAACAACACACATCCACATACATACACTCACTGTTAAGTTAAGAGAACAATTACCCCAATTCTGTCTGTACTCTTATGACAAGGAGATCATATTGAACATAAGCATATGCATGTGTAGGTGTGTTAAATGATATGCTAAATGTAGCAATGCATGTGTGTGTGAAGTCATGAAGATGATGCCTAGTGATGATGATGAGTGAGGGTTGTTGTTGCTTTTTATTTTGTTAAACATATGAGTGAGTGGCAATTTATTGTATCACAGCGAAATAAATCGTATAAAAACAGCTTAAAATGCCTTTAGACATGGACTCTCTCTCTCTCTCTCTCTCTCTTTCACATATTTTAACACACATGTTGTACACATGCATGTGCCTATCTACCTATACATTTAAATATATTTTGTATGTGTTATTAATTATTACTTAAGTGTGAATTAGCCACACGTAACGTAACGTACCGTAGAAAACGTTCTCTTTTTAGCATATGGAGAACAATGTAAACGATTACCGAAACGTTCTCTCTCGTTAGCAAAACGGAACGATCTGTATAAAACAGAATTCTCCCACGTTTTTACGTGACATTTGAACATAAGAGAGAAAACATGAGAGAGAGTGCAGTGTTGCCACGAAAAAAAAATATTGTAACCAACATTTGTGAAAAAATCACCAAATAAGGAAAAATATGATCAAAATTAAATTTGCAGTTTTTTTATTTTATTTTTTTTTCAAATTTAAATTATAATTGAGAAAAAGAAACAGAAAATAAGAAAACGAAATTATAGTCTCATAATTAATTAATTTTAACAAACAAAAGCTATTTTTATAAGACAAATAATAACCAAATCCGGAATAATCTACACATTGAACAAAAAACGGCAACACTGATGATGAGTCTGTATATCAATTTATATGCATTGTGTTGTGTTCGTTTGTGTGTTGCTTTGTGTTCTGCTTCGTTTTTATTTACATTCTTCGTTGACATATGTCCCGTTTTAAACGTTTCTATAACTACACAAACGTTTTTAAGGCTACGTACGTTACGATTTTACGTTTCTAACGCTTGGGTAACCAAGCCATTATACTCATGCATATATTTTTATTTAAATATTGAAGCATTAATTAAAACTGAAAAGCTTACAAACGTTCAATAAGAACTGTCTGTTCTCTCTTAGCAGCAGGAGGAAGGAGAAAAGAAGAGGAAGCGTAATTAATTTGTTTTTATTACAGCAGTGGGTGTTAAGTGTCTTAATATGTAATAAACACTAAAGGGCTTTTATTTATTATTTAAGCATTAAAATCAATTTGTTTAAATACCTTTTTATTCTATTAACACACACACATATTGTATTGCCGGAAGTGATGATTTTTAAAAAACAGTAGGTATACGGTGATACTAACGATGGCAGAAGAGTAAGAAAAGATTTTCAAACACCAATAACACCACTTGTGTAACCACCACAGGACAAAGTGATCAAAGTCCATGTAGTCTAGTAGGCCAAGAAGTTGGCTTATTAAGTAAGAGCCTGTGGATCAAAGCCCAGCTAAGACATCTCAATCAACACAAAATACGAAAAAAAATATTCATCGGTAACTTCCTCTCAACTGTCTTCTGATAAAAACCCTGAGAGTAAAATAAAATTGCCATGAAAAGTTTCTCAAAAATCTGTCGTTCGCAGTCGACCTTAAGTTAGGTTAGGTTAGAGGACGTGTACTTGTCAATTAAGATAAGTAAAGTACCCGGAGGTCGAATTGACCCATTGTACAACGTCCTAGTTTCTCACACCACTTATGTTGTGTGTGTTAATTTTATACATGATTGGTGGGACCTACAGTTTAAAGTCGACTCCGAACGACAGATTTTTGAGAAACTTTTTCATGGCAATTTTATTTACTCTCAGAGATTTTGCCAGAAATCTGCTGAGAGGAAGACGCCGAAGAAATACTTTGATATCTGGCCTGGGGCTCGAACCCTGGCTTTACGGCTAATAAGCCAACACATTACCTACTAGACTACGGCGACTTCAAAAAGTCGACCTTAAACTCATGGAAAAAATTAATACACACAACATTAGGGTAATTCAGGACCTAAGGAGTCGACTGGCTATTAGCTTCCCTACATAATTGTCCCCTGGACAGAACCATTATACGCTATGATCTTGAGAAATGCCTTACAACGAGATGTAGTAACAAAAATGAATGGAGTAATCTGGAAGCTGCATATTTTCTTAATAGAGAGACTATTTTATGGTACACAGATGCGCCAAGAACAGATCTTGGAACAGGAGCAGGAATTTTCAGTTCAAAAACGAAATATTTCGAAGCCTATTTTATGGTACACAGATCCGCCAAGAACAGATCTTGGAATAGCAGCAGGAGTTTTCAGTTCAAAAATGAAATATTTCAAATCCATGGGTAAACTCGCCTATGTTTTCGAGGCGGAAGTGTATACCATCGAAAGTTCTGCTCAATTCAACTTGGATAGCAGGTAGAAAAACAGGACATAGCAATACTATATGACAGCCAGGCCACCATTCAAGCACTTGGCTCCTATGAGGCTATGGCTCAAAGATATTGTGGAACTGTTTGGAGGAGCTGAATCGGCTAGGTAAGGAAAATAAGATTGCCATCGGCTGGGTTTGCAATGAGCAAACAGACAAGCTAGTGTGGAGACCGCTGACAGGAGCAGAACCTTTCTATGGAGTGGGAGCGGATGTTTGGAAAGGTATGTTCACCGAGAGAAAAGACAAAGAGAGGCAAAGACTCTTCTCAAATCGAGTGTGTTTAAAGCAACTTTAAGGAAACTTTTAATGGGAAACTGCAGTAAGAAGAGATCTGATCCACGGAAAACCTTAGTTTGGTAACCAATCCTTTGACTCGGAGAACATTTATTCAGACTTGGGGTTACCTCATACTCAACATGTAGATTCTGAAAATATTTTTAGAAGCTGTGGGCCATAAATGTATCCCACAAATGCTGCGTATCAGGTGCTGCGCAAGGATTTGTTTTAAATTAAAAACTGTTTAATTTAAAAACAAATTTTTTTTGATTTTTTGTTTAAAAACAAATCAAATGTTTTGTATTAAAAAATAGTTGAAATTGAATTTCAATTTTCCTGTTTCATCATTTAGAAAATTTGTTTAAATTTTGTTTGTTTTTATAATTTTTTTTTTAATTCAAAGCAAAATCCCTAGAGCGTATGATTAATATTAATTGAATAAATTAAAGTTTAAATTAGAAAAAATTTTATTCAAATTCAAATTGCTAAAGATTTAATTAAAGCGCCTTTTTTTAAACTACAAATATGGCACAAGCGATAGATTTTCTTATTTTTTTTTAATAAAAATTCCTAAAAAAAAAAACAATAAAAATTGGTTTTAAAATGTTTTCAATTTAAAAAATATTGGGTATAGGAAAAAGTGCGGCTATTCTAATATTTCCATTAGCATAAACCACATGGGTTTTTATAGCGAAACTTGTGAAATATTACTTTTCAGGACCATCTAACCGAGCTTTGTCGAACACCTAATATTTCAAAAAAAAATATTGATTTTTTAAAGTTTTTATTTTTTACGCAAAAAAAAAAAGAATGGAAATAAAATAGAAATTAATTCACGTGAAAAGAAACAACAACAACAATAACAACTACCTACCTACAACAACTAAATGCATATAAATTTTGACATTTGCCTGTCATTTTCATTATTTAAACACAACATAAAAAAGCCAACTATTTGAATGGATATTCAAACAGAAGAAAATCAAACAACAGAACAAAAACTCAACATAGAAATGGAAACTTTACATACATATTTTTTTTCTAAATTTTTTTTATTTGTTTGAAAAAAAATGGAGAAAAACGGTGTAAAAATTGTCTATTTGTTGCTGTAGTTGTTGTTGTTGTTGTTGCTGTTGTTAAATAGTAAGTTATCACAAAACCAGTGATTCAGTTGCTTTCAGTTTCTTTTTTTTCTATTTCTCTCTCTCCTATACTCTACAATCAGTGATGAGGTTTATACTAACGTTTGTTGTCCTATACCTCCCTCTATTACCCTCTCTTGCTCTCACCTTCTCTCTCTCTCTCTCTCTCTCTCTGAATAGCTGATGGTGATGAGCCACAAACAGTTGCTAGATTAACTGACATTCAAACAATAGATGGCGATGGGGAGAGAGAGAGAGAGAAAAAAAGCAAAAAAATCTCTCATACAATAAAAATATCCCTAGGAAAAGGCATTCATACAGGCCGACAATGTTTTTTTTTTTGAATTGGAAATGATTTCATTGCTGTTGCTACACTGCTGCTGCTGCTGCTCCTCTCTCTATTCTATTCTATGACTGACTATAAGACTACATGCCCAATGAATGAATGAATGTATGTATAACTGAAGGAATGAATGGCAGACAATGTACAAATGTCAACAGCATAAAAACATTTGCAGTTAAACCGAACTGAACTGCACTCAACTCCACTCAGCTCAGCTCAACTGACACAGTGAATGAAAAATATTTTAAAATATTTTATAAATACAAATACTAACACACACACACATACATACATTAAACATAAGGGTTGTTTCACAACAAAAATAGGTTGAAATTGAAAAAACTGCTGGGACTGTCAACATACGTATATGAAGTCATTAGATATTGTATACCATCGGGCCAATTCATATACTGTGCAGTGTCCTGGGGCCTGTGTCCCAATTACCCATATAACGTGAATATTTTACCACTCTATGGCCTGGTTGAAAGACTCGTGTTAGCAAAAACCGCCACACAGATTATTATATTCGAACCCAAGGCCTTAACAGTCGCCTGGCAATCTGAAAGTAAGCTAATATGCCACCCATTGACCTTATTGCTCTTAGTAACACACATTGGACACACATTGGAGGCCCGCTACCGGCGAGACGGAGACTCCTGATGGAGGTTGAAAACAGCATTATGCTTTATGGGAGCGAAATTTGGGCCGAAACACTGAATGTTAAGAAGCGGACAAACGCACTGGTAGCGGTACAGAGAACGGCTGCATTGCGTATCGCGTCGGCATATCGTACGGTATCCGCCCCAGCCGTAGTGGTGATAGCGTGTATTATCCCTGTGGATCTGCTGGCAGCGGAGCGGATGGAGATCTATAAGGCGAAATCGGCTGGAAGCCACATAACCGCTCATTTCAGGGAAAACACCATTTCAAAATGGCAACAACGATGGAACGAAAAAGATAGAGGAAGATGGACGGCGAGACTTATTTCAGACATAAGGCCATGGATAGGTCGGAAATTTGGAGAGATAAATTACTACGTTACACAGATGTTATCAGGTCACGGATATTTTAGGAAATATCTGCACAGAATGGGAAAGACCGCCTCACCTTACTGTCTTTACGAGGAAGAGGAGATAATTGATGACGCAGAACACACCGTTTTCGAGTGTGCACGCTGGCAGAGCTATCGCTCTGCACTGATGTCGATAGTTGGGACGATCACGCCCGGTAACATTGTCGGGGTTATGACCACGAGTAGGGAAAATTGGACCTCAGTGGCGAATTACGTGGAGAGGATTCTAAAACTGAAGAAGAGAGACCTTGAGGCTGCAGAACATGTGGGCACGCCGGAATAGATGAAACTGGCCCACGTGTCAAGCGAAATTCGAAACAAGGATCTGGAGAAAAGGAATAGTGGAGACACTTAGATGTCTCTTCAACTTTCAACACGCAATCCGGACGCGGATATGAACATGCAGGGGCCAAAGAGCCAAAGGGACTCCACTCCGAAGTAATACCACCGTAGTTCCGGAGTGGGCATAACAAGTCCATGAGACGAGGGGGGGATTTAGTGGGTGAGGGCCCCACACACGGAGGATGTGACGACTTCCTCTATGGTGCGGTTAGGTACATTTACCCCTCCTCGGCGTGAAAAAAAAAAAAAAAAAAATAAAATTGCTCTTAGTAATCCTCAGCACTGCTCTTATGACCGATAATTTCGCCTGGAAAACACTAATATAGTACGTACGTACGTAATTGGTCATTACAACCATTCAGTCAGGATTACGACCTAGTTTCTCACACCACTTATGTTGTGTGTGTTAATTTTTATACATGAGTGGCGGGACCTACAGTTTAAAGTCGACTCCGAACGACAGATTTTTGAGAAACCTTTCATGGCAATTTTATTTACTCTCAGAGTTTTTGCCAGAAATCTGCTGAGAGGTAGTCGCCGAAGAAATTTAAATTTTTTTTTGTATTTTATTTTGATGTCTGGCCTGCGGCTCGAACCCTGGCTTTTCGTCTAATAAGCCAACACACTACCTACTAGACCACGGCGCCTTCATACTAATATAGTGTGGCAGCTTTATCAAGTGAGCGTATGACTTCTGCTTTTATATTTCTCATTTCATATTCTAAAAACGTACGTACGTTGCATGAACGTTCGGCTAATTCTACCTTAAGTTGTTTGTTTACATCGCTGGCAAGTGATTAAGCAGAACATTAAGAGTAAATTTTATACGTGCTCTCAACAAGAGAGAATTAGTAGAGACTTCTTAATATTCAAAACGATAAGAGCTAGTAAAAACACACTTGAAAAGAAATCATAAACAAAAGCGTTAAGAGAATAAAAACAAATTAAAAAGTGAAAGAGAATTTGAGAACAAAATTTCGTTAAGCAACACAACAAGTATAAGAGAAATGATTCACATGCAATATCGTTTAAGTAATCAAGTGTTTATAAATAAGTCCAGTTCTAGTGTACATGTATGTATATGCAAACATTACAGTAAGAGTACGGTTGTATGTATGAGTGTGTACTGTGTAGGCTTCTCTGGGTTTGAATTTTGTTAGGCCTGTATGTGATGCTGTTGGCAGTGATAGTGACGTGCTTCTGTTCTGTTCTATTCTGTTTTGTTTCTCTTTCGCTCTTTCGTTTCATTTTATTCAGGTCTATAGCGTTCATTTCATTTTCAATACTGAATTTGATGCTTAAATTGTATGGCAGTGAGTTTGAACAATAATAGCAATAATCACAATGATTGCAACAACAAACATACACACACACATACACACCCGTATACTCATGCACATACTTCGTAGTACCGAAAGGAAAAATGCAAATAAAAACACAGACTACATTTGAATTATAACGGAAATGAGTTTACACACACACACACACAGAGAGAGAAATATAAATGAAAAATAATAAAAAAAATATTTTAAACAGTAGCACACTAACACACACTCTCACATAAATCGAAAGCAAAATACAAAACTGTCTTTGCCTTAAAAAAAAAATTTACACTAAACGAGAGAGAGTGAAGAAATTAAAAAAAGGACGGAAAAAAAACAAAAACAAACGAAGAAAAGTAAAAAAAAAATGTAACAAAAAATTAAGAAAATATTGCTACTGTTGCAACAGCAACAACAAAGAAAGCAATAAAGAGAGGAAGAGGAGGGGGGGGGTAAAGAATTGGGTTATAAATATTTTTAGCCTTTGATTGCTACAAATTAAAGGAAATTTGAAAATCAATAAAGAAATGAAATCAGAAAAAAAAATAAACACAACAACAACAACAACAAAAACAACAAGGACGACAACATCTACCCCAAACTAATAGAAAAACTAAAACGACAGAGACAAGTGCAAAAAAAAGAGACGAAAAAAAAGATTGAAGGAAATTGCAGAAATTAGTGATAAAAATAACAAGAAAATATTTGATTAATTTAGATTGTTGATAAAAACAACAACAACAACAATATCAAAAATAAGCAACAAAAAAAAATAAAGAATTAAAAGAAAAGGAAAAGAAAAATTGCAATAGCAGCACGAGAGAAAGAAAGCAAACGAATTCAGGGCATAGTACATACATACATATATGTATGTTTTTCGTAAGATTGAGGCAAATTTCTACAGAATTCACAATAGAAAACTTATGATTGAAGAATATTTTTAATAGGAAACCAAAGATTGATAAAAAAAATCTTAATACGATGATGTATGATTGATAGATGATCTTGGCAGAAAAAGCATGATTGACGAATTTTTAAGTAGAAAACCTATAACTAATGGAGATTTCCAAAACAAAATGAATGATTGATGGAGAATTTTAGTAGAAAATAACATGACTGATGGGTTTTCTTAATAGAAAAATTTGAATGGCAGAGATTTTGGTGTAAAATATTATGATTGATGTATTTCTCATATGATTGAATAATAATTTTTTTACAGAACTGATGATTGTTAGTATTTTTTACCCAAAAACTTATGAATAATTGATATTTTTAAAGGAAAATGATTGATGGAGAATTTAAGTAGAAAATAACATGATTGATGGGTTTTCTTAATAGAAAAATTTGAATGACAGAGATTTTTGATAGAAAATATTATGATTGATGTATTTCTCATATGATTGAATAATAATTTTTCTACAGAACTGATGATTGTTAGTACTTTTTTATCCAAAAACATATGAATAATTGATATTTTTAAAGCAAAACGTATGATTGTTGCATATTTTTGAAAGAAAACAGAAGATTGATGGATTCCTTTAATAGAAAGCTAAAGATTTCCAATACAAAGTAAATGATTGATGGTTAATTTTAGCATAAAGAAATATAATTGATGACTTTTATTAATTAATGTTTGATTGAAAGATACTTTCGCCAGAATATGTATAATTGATGAGCTCTTAATATAAAATTTATAATTGATATACGTTTTAATACAAAACGTAATAATCATAATCAATAATCATTGTATGAGAAATTAACATGTTCACCAAAATGTATGCTATTGATGGGCCATTTTTGATAGCTAATATGTGATTGATATATATATCTTTATAAGAAAGGTATTTTTAAAGAGAAATACTGTGTGATCGATTGGTTGTTTCTGTAGAGATGGTATAAATTGTATAAATATTTCCGTGAAAATGTTTGTGAATGATGGCCATTCTGAATAGCTCATTCATGATTGATGTAATTTTTCAGCAGGAAATGCAATATTCAATTGAAAATAAATTATTTGCTGAAGTTTTTACAGTTTACAAGGCAAATTTTATAGAATACTCTATGGCTGTGCCATTTTCTCTTTATCAAATCAATGACCAATTGAAATATTTCATATTCTGAGAGAATATTTCTTTCGTCTGCTTCATTCTCTTTCTTTTCTGCTTCTTTTTGGTTGGATTTATCTTATTTGCTTTGATGCTTTACGTAAATTTATGATAAATTTATTAAATTTTAATAAATTTTCTTTCCAAATACACCGAATTATTCAAATTTTCTCTTTATGAAATTTTCTTCAGTCTATTATGGAAAATTTCGTTGTTTTTTTTTATTTCATTCCTGTTTAAAACTTCAAAAAAAGAACAAAAAAACAACAACAATAACTAAAAAGTGAAATAAAAAAGGACAGAGAGAATGTGTGCATAAAAAAGTTTCTTAGTTTTTCTCAATGCCGAGATGTGAAGTGGTTGGCTGGTTGGTTGGTTGGTTGGTTGTTTGGTTGGTTGCTTGGCTGGCAGTGTGGAGCAATTTTTAGTAGATTTTTAGATTGTATTACTTTGAGCGGATGTTGTTAATGTGATGCAGCGCTAAATTAGTATTCATGCCTGCAGTGTCATTTCTTGCGCTCTTAATGTGTACGAAAAATATACAGAAAAACAACAGCAACATTACCAGCAGCAGCAACAGCAACAACAACAACAACAACAGCAAACAGCTACAACAAACTTTTTCCAGTTCTAGTTTTCATTTTCGTTCTCCTTTTTTTTCGTCCTTTTCTCTCTCCTTTTGTAGTTTTTATTTTATTGTTGCTGTTTCTGTAGTTGTTGTTGTAGCATGTGATTGATATGCTAGTTGTGATACTGCTGCTGTCGCTATACAACCAACTACTGCTGATTTAACCACTTGTGCTTCATAAACTTGTTATAGTTCTCTTCTACAACTCTCTTCTCCTTCTTTTTTTATATAGGTTCGTTTAATATTGTTGTTGTTGTTTTTTTTTTGCTTCTGTAGTTTACTTGTAGTTCTCACTTAAGCCACAGTTAGAGAATTTTTGTTTGTTTGTTTGTATGTATGACTGTCGGAATGTGTGTGTGTTGGAAAGTTGGTAGTTGTAGTTGGTTTACAACCAAAGATCCTCTTGTGTTCAACACAAATGAACTTTAAAAAGCTTTGACTATTAAGGCATGTTAAAAACTTTTTCATTTGCTAAACTCGTAAAAACGTGGGAGAACGTAGAGAGTAGGCGACAAAGAAAGTGTGGTAATGTATGGTGGCACATAGGCGCCATCAAAATAATTGAGAAAGAGGAATTCAATGCAAAGCTAAAACATCGTGAAAGCATTATAAAGTAAGGTTTAACGATATAATTAAAGAAATTGTTTCTTTGTTAGATACTATCAAGAGAAAATGTATGATTGAAGGGTATTTTTTAAGAAAAAATTATGATTATTGCTTATTTTCTGAGGAAAATATTTGATTGATGCTTAATTTTTAAGGAAAATTTATGATTGATGGTAACTTTCTAAGGAAAATGTATGATTGATGGTTACTTTCTAAGGAAACTGTACGATTGATGGCTATTTTCTGAGGAAAATATTTGATTGATGCTTACTTGCTAAAGAAAATGTATGATTGATGGCTATTTTCTGAGGAAAATATTTGATTGATGCTTACTTTGTTTGCAAAATGTATGATTGATGATAACTTTTTAAGGAATATGTACGATTAATGACTATTTTCTACGAAAAATGTATGATTGATGACTAATTTATGAGAAAAGTATATGATTGATAGACACTTTTAAATGGATATTCGTTATTGGAATATATTTCACATATAATATGTATGACAGACTGAATTTTTACTTTACACTTATGATTGATAGGCATTTTTTATAGAAAATGTGATTTACAGAAATCTATTAAATTATATGAAAGATTGAGACACATTCCTAACAGAAATAAGTAACTTATTGACATTGATTGATTGATTCTTTACATTAATATGACTGATAAATATTTCCAAAGGACAGCGTAGGATTAATAGCAATGTTTTGTGAAAATGTAATAAACTTTTATTCAGTAAATTATTGATTGATAGAAATTTTTAGAAGTATATGTTGTCAATTGCAAATAAAAAAAATAAAAAATTATATAAAATATAGGATTGATAGCAATTTTTTTCGACAAAAGTGTATGATTGATAAATAGTTTCAAAACAAAACAATGATTGATTGACAGTTGCTATGAAAACTGTATAATTGCTTGACATTTTCTATTGAAATTGTAATCAAATATGGGATTAAAAAGTATCTTCTATAGAAAGATTATGATTGATGGACATTTTCTTTAGAAATAGATGTTTTACAGGCACAGGTTTGTGCTTAAAAAGGCAGGATATTAGTGAAAGAGATTGATGTTTACACATCAATCAATTCGTACACGAATTTATATGGTTCAACTGTACTTTTTTACTAAAGATAGGACACTTTCTACTACTTTCTACACTTTATGATGTGTTGGGAATCTATACCCCCTTTGATTTGGTTTTATTTACTACACCTCTGGCGATGGGATTTTCGTTAGTATTGGTTTGACTGTTTGGTTGGTTAGTTGGAATGTGAGTGCATTTTGGTAGCTGGTGATGCGTTGTAAAATGTAAATCTTTAATTATGACATTATTTTGCATATTAGTGAGACAAGTTTTACTGACACGTACTTCGTTCTTACCATCATATATTTATATTTTAAAAGTTTGCCAAGGGTTTTTCCTTTAGCATTACGGACGAGGTTTTTTTGCACCACCAACACAACGTCTTACTGTGATTGCACATAAAGTCAGATTCTTTCTTTTTTCTTTCCACTTTTTAATTTCTTTTCTTTTCAAAAAGATGAATAATTTGATGAAGAATACTTTTTGAAATGAATACTTGTAGTCGTACACTTCACTACATAAATTATGGGGGAAATTACGGCATGAATTAAGATGGGAAAACACAGCATAGAATGGAAAAACTTTCTTTCCTTAGGAAAGGGGGACTACATGGCTGTTGCAGAACAGAACAAAAAAAAATTAAAAAATTTTAATTTTTTTAATGAAATTATAGACGCAGTAGTTTTATAGTTTTAATAATAATAATAAACAACCAGAATATATTTCAAGCAATTAATAGTTTCAGATATTTACGTTATCTGGGGGAAATTCACAACGCCTAGCCATACAGCATGAGTTGTAATTCAAGTTCAGGGGATTTGGTTTTTTTGCTTAATAATGTATGAATGAATGAATAAATGAAATTCTTTTTTACATTCTTCTATTATTATTAATTATGTTTATATAGCAGTTTTATAATAATTTTATCGCTTAAAAATATTTGAAAGTGGGTTAAGTGTGACTTACATGTGCCATACTCTTGATAAACTTTCGTTTGAAATTTTGTTTTGTTTTGTTTTGTTTACATCTGAGTTTCTTTTTTTTAATTTAATTCATGGCGTAATAATTTTTATCGGACGTTATTTTACAACAATTTATTTCATTTTATTTGCAAATTCATTCATTAACATGCCTTGACAAATAAACAGATTAAATTCAAGTGAAATAATAATATTTCCACAAGCCTCGCTCTTTTTTTTTTTTTTTTTTTGTAATCGAATCACTCTTTCAATCACATTATATTCACAAAATGTTTGCTTGTTTCGCAATTTCCTTGCCAAATATAATTATTTTTCAATATAATTGCTACAACAACAACAACAACAACAACAACAACAACAAGAACAACAAAAGCAACCTGCATTTCAATCGGTTTATGTTCCATACACAGAAAATTTTAATTATTTTCTTCTCTTAAGTACCGAAACTTCATTAAAGAGCGATAATAACATGATCATCGATTTATTTGTTAAAAGTTAAAAGGAAATTAAAAAAACTACGCTTTATTTGCTTCGTTATAAAAATTTTTTTAAAGTACTTTTTTAACATCAAAAAGTACCTTTAAACTGAAGAAAAACCAAGATATTAAATATAATCTGGCCTAGACACCAATCAATTCTTCGCATTGAGGTGGTGGTTCTAGATTGCTCATTATTTCTCGGGTTAAAGTGGGAGTGACAACAAATTTCCAATTAATTGAAAACTAAGGTACAATCGCTCGCATTGCAGTCAATGATTGCTCAAATGATATGGTATTTCGCAAATCTTGTCTGAAGCTTTCACTGCAGTTTAGACGCTATATTATGCAGCGTTTATTGGAGAAAATTTTTTAGCTTGCTTCACAACCTTATGACCCAGTTTACCAACGAAACGATTTACTATTCCTATCTGGAATTCCTATATGAGCCTTTAAGGTACCTGCTTTCGTTGAGAAATAAGGGCGATTTTATAGGTAAAAATATTTTTTTTTACAAAATTTTTGTTTTAGGATTACAGTCTAGTTTCGCATACCACTTATGAGTAGCGTAACTTAGAGTTTAGAAGACTCTGAACGACAGATTCGAGAAGTTTTTTGGTACAATTAGTTACTATCGGAGCTTCTAATAGAAGACTGCTGGGAAAAGTTCTGAAAAAGGTTCTTTTTGAAAGTACTTTTCTTTAAAGTATCCTTTTTTAACCAAAAAACTAAACAAACTACGGTGACTTTAATCAAATTTATCATCATTAGAAGTATAGGAGAGGTTAGGGATAGATCTGAATGCCATGTGGTAGGGCACCAATACAAAGAGGCTGCTAACTGGGCTCAATGTGAGACATTGTGTCAGGGAACTGATGGTATATCTCAGTCGATATTTTGCACAGTATGTGGAGATGGAGAAGTACTTAGAGACGATAGAGATCCTTTCTGTGGTCTGAACTGACTTTTTTTGATGAATATTTGAAGATTTGAGGGATTATTTGATGGTTTTCCACCTCCTTTGGAAACTATGCTCTTTTGTGGTTTATGGTAAGATATTACGCTGTCTGTAAGTCGCCGTAGTCTAGTAGGTAGTGTGTTGGCTTATTAGACGTAAAGTCAGGGTTCGAGCCCCAGGCCAGACATCAAAATAAAATACAAAAAGTATTTCTTCGGCGTCTTCCTCTCAGCAGATTTCTGGCAAAAACTCTGAGAGCAAAAAAAAAATGCCTTGAAAAAGTTTCTCAAAAATCTGTCGTTCGGAGTCGACTTTAAACTGTAGGTCCCACCACTCATGTATAAAAAATTAACACACACAACATAAGTGGTGTGAGAAACTAGGACGTTGTACAATGGGCCAATTCGACCTCCGGGTACTGTATTTGTCCTAATTGACAAGTACACGTCCTCTAACCTAACCTACGCTGTCTGTTCTCTATCTATCTACCTATCGATCTATCTACCTATCGATCTATCTACCTATCTATCACTCTATCTATTTATCACTCTATCTATCTATCACTCTATCTATCTATTACTGTATTTATCTATCACTCTATCTATCTATCACTCTATCTATCTATCACTTTATCTATCTATCACTCTATCCATTTATCACTCGATCTACATATCTATCACTCTATCCACCTATCACTCTATGTATCTATCACTCTATCTATCTATATATCACTCTATCTATCTATCACTGTATCCACCTATCACTCTATCTATCTATCTATCACTCTACCTATCTATCACTGTATCCACCTATCACTCTATCTATCTATCATTCTATCTATCTATCACTCTATCTATCTATCTATCACTCTATCCATCTATTACTTTATCTATCTATCACTCTATCTACCTATCACTCTATCACTCTATCTATCACTCTATCCATCTATCACTCTATTTATTCCCATTTCTCTACTTGACCAGCAACTAGGCCACTATAACTCCTCCTCCTACTGTCTGGCTACTGTAATAAAAACTTGAATAACAACTTTCCATTTTAAAACTATCAAAGTACGGTGACTATAAATTCGTTATGTTCCTTATTTATTTTGTTTTGAATTTATTTTCCTTCTCTTAAATTTAATGTTGAGTGAGTATTAATGGTAGACATATTTTGGTTTGAATCCTCACTCACCCACAACCACTTGGCGTGTATTACGCCTTCAACATTTTCATTAAATGACAAAATAAATTTTGAATTTAAATTTCTTCCTGCCTCTCTGTCCTAGTGCCTTACTACAACCCTTTTCTAATGCGTTTCCTATGTGTCTGTAATTTAGTATAGACTGACTATGGTACACATTCAACATTTTCGTAAATTTCTCTGGCACTATTCAAGTCTATTCATTTGAAATATTTAGTTTTACGATTTTAATTTCAAAAACCAAAAACAAAAAAAAATTATTTCGGATTTTTATAGGGAATATGATTGAAGGGAGAAGGGGGAAACGAGAAGTGGGAGAATGCAAAAAGGGACTATGAAATCAAAATGACAAAATGGCATACAAGCAGCTTAACATTTCTCAAATGAAATGTAATCTCATATTGAATTTTACATATTTATTCAACAGTACAACACTCCTCCCCTCTTTATACGTTATGTTGTAGGCATGTTGGGCGATATAGTTTATACGAACAGAAATAGGCAGACCGACAGTGTGTTTTTGGAGCATAAAAGCTATTTGAATGACTAAATGAATGAATGCCAGTTTTGCCAGTTTATTTGTGTAAAAAAAAAAAGAATTAAAAACTGAAACCAAAAATTTTATTTTCTTTTTTTTGATTTTGTTTAGCAGGCCATACATAGCCTGCTACTGTTATTGAATCAAATCATCAGCAATTGTTTAATTTACCAGAAATTTTAACAAAATTGTAAAATGCAAAGATAAGTCCAAACAACAACTACAACAACAACAAATAAATCTTTAAAAAAAAATGCAAGTTTTGTAAAACAATTTATAATGCAAAGGCATCAGGAAAAATCAGGCCAAAACCACTGTTAATCTAAAATCCCTCATCGATTAATATCAGGAGATTTTTCAATTAAATTTTTAGGACTCTCTCAGAAGAATCCTTCTTTTGTAAGCCTGACTTTGCTAGCGATTCCCAAGAATTTGGTTTTTAAAATCATTTTATTTCTCAACCTACTCTTGTTTAGGCTCTGTACACTCCTATCTCAATATCTGGCGGGTAATTATGGGACTCGAAGTCGTAATAAAAGTGTACATATCCTTTAGATTGCTCCATTCAGTTTTGTCGCGCTCACCGTTCGCGTAGTGTGTGCATTAACACGTTGACTGCCGACTACGAGATAACTCGTAGATTACGTTCCCTTCTAGGGAGCCAAATACGAATTATCTCGTACTCACTAAACCTGCCATTTTGGTGTAGCTACGAATAAAATCGTATTATATCGTGCTAGTATCGATAAATGGCTTTTGGGAAAAGGACAAAAAGTCAATGTTGGCTTGCGTAGCCAGTTTTCTGAAAATTGCCGCGGCAGTCAACGTGTTAATTTTATCAATTAGTGATCGGAACTACTTTTACCATTAACTCATAACGACAGAGTTTTTGGAAGCTTTTCATGGCAATTTTATTTACTCTGAAAGAGTTAGAAGACTGCTTAGAAAAGTTGCCGAAAGAAATATTTTCTTTCCATATTTCGTTACGTACGAGATATCTGATCTAGAGGCTGACCTACGGGCTCTCGTCTAATAAGAGAAAACACGGTGGCTACTAGACTACTAAGACTCCCGATAACAATGCGGATGACAGTTGTGTTACTACGGCTTTAGCCAGTTCAGTGTGAGGAGAGTGGTTATTGTTTCTTTTAGGTTAGCAATAGTAATGCTACTTAAACAGTTCCTACTGATGATAGAAAGCAGTTAGGGGGTATGATTCTCCCCTTGTAGTGGATTTTGATGGTTTGTTGGTTGATGACTACTATGGATTTAGCGAGTGCAGTGTGAGGAGAGCGGCTATTGTTTCTTTTAGGTTGGCAATAATAATACTTCTTAAACCTTTCCTACTAATGATTGAAGGCCTTTAGGGAGTGTGATTCTCCTCTTGTAGTGGACTTTGATGGTTTGTTGGTTGACGGTTGGTGGTGGGTGACTACTATGGCTTTTAGCCAGTTCAGTGTGAGGAGAATGGTTAGTGTTTCTTTTAGGTCGGCAATAATAATAAAGGGTCCGTCAAATAACTTTTTTTCTTGAAAATGCCTTAAAAAAAACTACTGAATATTTTCTGAAATTTCTTTTTTTATTTGAAAGTACAATCCTTCCGGTTAATTAATAATAATGGAATTTCATTCAAATGGCTGCCTCGGCTGGCCATGCAGTAGCCTACACCAGAAGATGCCGATTTTGGCAAAAAAAAAATCATCTTTTCAGATGAAGCTCATTTTGATCTTGGCGGGTATGTAAACAAGCAAAAGTGTCACATTTGGGGCACAGAAAAGCCGCACGCATACATTGAAAAGCCGACGCAACCAAAACGAGTCACTGTTTGGTGCGGATTTTGGTTCAGAGGCATAATAGGGCCATTTTTCTTCGAAAATGATCAAGGAATGGCCGTTACAGTCAATGGCGATCGTTATCGAACCATGTTGAACGAATTTTTGTTCACAAAAATTGAAGAGGAGGATATTGGCAACATTTGGTTTCAACAGGACGGCGCTACGTGCCACACAGCCGAAGCTACAATCGATGTTTTGCGCCCTGTTTTTGAAGATCGCATTATTAGCCGCAGAGCTGATGTTGTTTGGCCACCTCGGAACTGCGATTTGACACCGTTAGACTATTATTTGTGGGGTGCCGTCAAAGATAAGTGTTACGCCGACAAGCCAGAGACAATTGACGCTTTAAAGGACAATATTCGTGAAGCCATTGGTGAAATACAGCTGCACACAATCGATAATGTGCTTACAAATTGGACCGATAGTGTAGGCTACTGCATGGCCAGCCGAGGCAGCCATTTGAATGAAATTATTTTCCATTATTAACCGGAAGGATTGTACTTTCAAATAAAAAAAAGAAATTTGAGAAAATATTCAGTAGTTTTTTTTTAAGTATTTTCAAAAAAAAAAGTTATTTGGCGGACCCTTTACTTCTTAAACCTTTCCTACCGATGATAGAAGGCAAATAGAAGTTATGATTCTCCCTTTGTAGTGGAATCTGATGGTTTTAGAATCGATATTATTCGAGTAACCTTCTAGATATCTGAAAATGTCAATTGCCTATTCACAGGAACATTGTTGCGCTTTCAGTTCAAAGGCGGGAAACTTAACAAATCATGGACTTATTACACCCCTTTATAGGTTATAAAAGTTTTAAACATTAAAACGTATTGCTTGAAACAATTTTGCAAAAGGAAATGCTGATTAGAAGCGGTTTTTAAAGAAATTAGGGAAAAAATTGTTTAATGGGCACACCTCGCGGTTTTGCTTAGATTTGGAAAAAAAATGGAAATAAAATTTAGTTTTATATTTAAAACCGGTTTTTTAAAGCATTATTTTTTAAGTTTTTTTTTAGACTTTTTTAATCCAAGGCTTTATGGTTTTAAGATAGAATTTTTAGAATAAAAAAAATTATTTTTTGCAACATTTTTTGTTTCAATTTTAAAACCTTAAATTTAACCGAAATCAACAAAAAAAAATTAAAAAAAGATTGTGATAAAAAAATTGTTTAGAATTATGAGAACCAAAAAATATTTGCAAAACCAAACAAAATCCATCAAATAAAAAATTCTTTTTCTTGATAAAAAAAAATTTTTTTTAATTTATTTTAAGAAGAAATTTAAAAACAACAATATTTGCAATTTTTGTTGTTTCTATTATGATTTCAAATGCTTAAGAAATATAAATTTTTTTGAAATATATAGTTCAAGCTTAAAATGCCTTTACAAGTTTAGATAAGAAACAGAGTGTAGTTCGTTTTATTTTTAAAACCCGACTTAAACATTAGCTATTTAGAGTATAGAAATCAAAGCTGACATTGAAATGCTTAGAAGCTTAAATACAAACAAACAAAACAAAATTCATAAGAAAAAAATTTGCGATAAATTAGAATTTTTATCTGGAAACCATTTCCGAGAGCCTATGAAAAGAAATTTCTATAAAAGGCCTCTAGCATGAAAGCAAGGGTACAGTACGCGTTTGAATTTTCGTTAAGATTGTGATCAATGTGTTGAAAGTGAAGTGAAAAATATTAAAAAAAAAAAAATAAAAACTACAGGATACTAAACAATTGTGGATTAATTTAGTATCCTGTTAGACTTTGAAAAACTATTTTAATTTTTTATTTATGAACCTTAAAGGATTAAATAATAAAACAATTTAAAATATATATGAAAAAATATAAATTTTTTTGTATTATAAAAAAACAATAATTGCCATTTTTTATAATGGCCTTGGCTAATTTATATTTTTATATGCTAGTCCTGCTAATTGCAGGCTTTGCCAACTCAAGCGAAACTGGTGATATTGTAGAACCTGAGGATATAGAGTGAGTGTATACATATGTGTATGAAAAAGTCCTTTTTTTAATATAAAAGTGCCATAAATTTCAATTAAACAAAAGAAAGGAATATTTTTTATTATTTTTAATAAAACAAAAGGACTAAATTAAAATAAATATTTAATTTATTGCCTTCAAAAAAATCATTGAAAGTGAAAAAGTTTGTTGAAAAAAAGGGAGAGAAAATGTAAAAAAAATTTTTGTGAACATTTATAAATTATTTTTTAAGGATATTTTTATTAAAGAAAAATATGTTAAAAATATTGAAAATTTTTTAAAGTCTTGGTTTTGATTTTGTGGTTTGAAAAAAAAAATATAAATCAAAAGCCTTTGGTTTATTTCAATAAAAGTTTTATTTTGGTTTCTCTAAAAGGATAATAAAAAGGATATTTAAAGATTTACTTTTCATATATAAGGGAAGTCAAATTGTGTTTTTTAATAAAACAATTTTAAAAATCAAATTTTAAAAATAAATTTTAATTTATTGCCTTCAAAAAATTACTGAAAGTGAAAAAAGGGAAATAAAATGTAAAAAAAATTTTTATGAATATTTGTAAATTATTTTTTAAGGATATTTTTATTGAAGAAAAATATGTTAAAAATATTGAAAATTTTTTAAAGTCTTGGTTTTGATTTTGTGGCCTTTGGTTTATTTCTACAAAAATTTTATTTTGTTTTCTGTAAAAGGATAAAAAAGGACATTTAAAGACTTATTTTCCATATAAAAAGGAAGTCAAATTGTGTTTTTTAATAAAACAATTTTAAAAATCAAATAATTAACAAGAAAAATAATTTCAAAGGACATATGAAAGTGAAATCTTTTGAATTTAAATTAATTTTTTAATTCAGAAGTATCGATTGGTTGGCAACGCAACAGACATCCAACATTTAAGCATTTCAGGCACAAAAAAAATTTTTTTCTAAAACAATATGCCGTCTCATAAATTTAAATAAAAATTTAAAATAAAAATTATTATAAAAAAAATTTAAAATAATTGCTGTTAGGTTTAAAGGAAAACAATTTTTTCTGTTTAAAATAGTTTCACTAACATTTTTTTAATTCTTATTTCCAGTCCTTTGATCGTTTTGGATGAGGCTAATGATAAGGAACGTGATGAAAGGCATATTTTTGGTTTTCTTAAAAGAAATCAACCGGCAGCTGAACCAAAACCGGCGGCATCAGCCTATGCACAACCAAATAGGTGAGGAAATTAAAAATATTTTAAAAGTTTTTTACGTGTTGAATTAATGTTTCGATTATGGATGGCAGCTCAAGCTCAGTTGCGTTGCCAAGTGTATTACAAACATTTAAATATTTTACGTACGCAACTACGCTGGCAATGCAACTAAGGTTCAGTTGCCATTTAAACGATTCGAAATTGAAAGGTTATCGAAAAACTAGCAAAATGGCCACATTATTCCTTGATATTAATTGCATTTATTTTCTAATTTTCTAGCGGCTTGGGCTTTAAAACCCATGTAAAGACCAGTTACAGTAATACTGGTGGAGGTTACGGTGCGTCTAGCAATCATCGTGCCCCTGGAGGCTATGGTAGCCATAACAGTGGTTCATCCTATGGTGGTTATGGCTCATCTAACCGTTATGGCAGTCACAGACCTTTAGGTGGTTATGGTAGTCCTTCAGGTGGTTATGGCAGTCCTTCAGGTGGTTATGGTTATAAGACAGTGTAAGTGGAATTTTTTTAGTCTGACAATATTATTAGCAATGTGGGAATTAAGTCTTGAATTTTTAAAGTAAAATTAAATGAGGGTGATGACAGCTCTGTGTTTCTTAATGGAAGAAAAAGTTTAAGCATATAAATTTATTTATGGTGGCGATATTTTATTGTTTAGCACTGTAAACAGACGTGAACATACAACACTACACGTGCGCACATGCCATTCTCTTCTCGTTAAGTTGTGATTGATTATGGAACATTGACATAGGCCATAGGCCACTAATGCATGATCTTTCTTGTAAAGAAATTTGCTGTGAAGTGGAAGAGGATGAAACCATATTCAACCCATTAGTGCTCAGTGGTAACTTAAGTTGCCAGCAGATGTTTCCTTAGTTTTTATGCTCTGAGAGGAAATTGAGTGTAAAAAACAAAACGGTAACCGTGCATTAATGGGTTAACTTGTACAGTTTGGCATAGCACAGCAGTACGAAACGAAATGGAGTCAAAAATCCCTAATACGACTAACAAGACTTAATTCTTACTGCTTTATAATTCAAATTTATTTTAATTCTTTACATTTTTAAGAAACTATTGTAAAATATTATAAGAATTCTTTAATTTTATTAGTCCTAGACAACAAAGCCTACCCCTGGGATATGGTCATACACGCGATAATGATTTTCTAGAAAATATGTTGAATAAAGGGTAAAACGAAACATAAATTTTCGTACAATGAAATTATCAAAATTTAATTTTTCAACAAAATTTAAAAAATATGCAGTCTATTTTAAGGCTTGCCAGAAAATTAAGCAAAACGTAGCATATTCTAAGGATATGTTGCGATTTTCACTTTTAAAACTAGATAAATTTTAAAGCAAGAAATTCATGTTGTGTTGAACAATGTGATCTGAATATGAATAAATTGAAAATCCGACATAAAAGTATATTATACTGCCTACCCTACGGCTTTGCCTAAAAATAGGCTTCTTTTTAATTGGTTTACTAAAGAAAATTGGTTAAATAATTGGTTTTTTATTTAAATTAATTAAATTAGGCTTTTTGTAATAATTTGACTCAAAAATTTTCAGTCAAAATACTGCCCAGAAAACTATGGACTTCCTGCTTAATGCCCGCAAACAATTGCCTGCTTATGGCCAGTGTCCCACATATATTTTGCCACCAAATGTAGTGTACTCCTGTCAAAACAACCAATGTGAAGTAAGCTGCCCGCCTACGTATAGTTTTCCCGATGGTAAAACCTCATTGAAATTGGTATGCATTGAAAGAAGCTGGATTGTACGTGATTCCGTATATTTGGAAGTGCCACCTTGTCAGGCTAATTGTAAGCCACCATGTCAAAATAATGGCATTTGCATAGAGCCGGGCTTGTGTAAATGTTCGGAACAATTTACTGGACCTTTATGTCAATATAAGAAAACCGTGTGTGCCTCGAAGGCGCCCATACCCAAGAATTCGAAGATAACGTGCATGAATAAGTAAGTTTTGGAAGAGAAAGGAAAACTTTTTTGTTTGTGTGGGATTTGTTTAAAATAAAACTCAACATTTTTAGTGTATGCAATGCGGAGTGTATGCGTGGTTTCCGGTTTCCCGATGGCAGTACCATAACCAATATTGAATGTCAAAATGGCCAATGGATTCATACAAAGTCTGGCATGGCCAAGCCACCAGATTGTAGACGTAAGTTGGGCCACTTTTAAGGGAAATTTGTTTACGGGTTTCATTACTTTTTTTCTTCTTCTTTTGGGACAGCCATTTGTGAACCGGATTGTGAAAATGGCGGCCAGTGTATATCGTTTAATGTTTGCCAGTGTTCGATGAAATATAGAGGCGATCATTGTCAATATAGCGTGTCCGCTTGCAATGTCACGCGTGCCAATTTCAATGGCAACTACAAGTGTTCGTATGACAGTGAATTGGCAAAATGTACTTTCGCGTGTGCCGATGTTCCTGGTCTGCAGGTAGAGGGTGGCAGTTTGGATACTGAATACAAATGTAAATACAGCGAGGGCAAGTTCTTCCCCTCACCCTTGCCCAAGTGTATATACCGTAAGTTTTCTTATTTAAATTTTTTTTAATAATTTAAAACGTTCCTGTCTGCTTTAGCTGCCGGCTATACCATACGTCAAGGTTCGAAAACTGCCCATTATAGCCATCAGCCAGGTCAACAGGTTATTTTAGGTGGTGGCGCTTCCTATACTTATGAGTTCATGACAGATCATGAGAGACTTATGGCTATATTAGCTAAATTTAAGGAGTATAATATGAGAAGTGTAAGTATTTGTGTTGCGCTTATAGGATTAAATATTGATTTGCAGGATTTCATTTATAGGAAATGTGGTCCTCGGAGGAAATCATTATTTCCCCCAGCAGCTATTCTTTGTATGCCACTGGCGATATTGATGTTGTTATAGATCAAACACCTAAACCCGCTTTCTGTACCACTTGGGGTGGCAATAATATGAAGACTTTTGATGGTTTAGTATTCAAGTAAGTGGCAATATTATTTTAATTTTTGACCTAAAAGTATGCAACAAAAAATAAGGAACATGTTGCCTAAAAGTATGCATTTTGGAAATGATTTTAAATTATATTTTCTAGAGCTCCTTTATCCTGTTCCCATACCTTGATAATGGACAAACAGGACAATACATTTGATGTCACTTTAAAGGCTTGTCCCTATGGTTCTGGCTATGGTTGTGCCCATACCTTAAAGGTATACTGGCAATCCATTTTGTATACCTTTGAAAATCAAAGTAGGTGTTTAGAAATGCTGAAAATCTCTTACAAAATACAAAGCTAAACCCTGTTTATTTTCATTCTAAACCAGATGGCACCATACGCTTGTATACACCCACGAAGAACCTACCCATACCCGTGCAAGTAATGGGCATGAAAGTGGTACCCGTGGCTCAACATTTACAAATTGATTTGGAATCTATTGGCTTGAAAATCGATTGGGATCGCCATCAATATTTGGGCGTACATGCCGGTGCCGGTCTTTGGAATCGTGTGGGTGGTTTGTGCGGCTCTTTGGATGGTGATTATAAAAATGATTTGATGACCAAGACCGGCGTAAAGGTAGAGACCGTGAAATCCTTTACCGATTCCTGGCGTGTGGAGGATAGTACAGATTTGTGTGCTATGGAAAATAGTGCCGAATTGGAATTCGATTCCAAGTCCTGTGAGCCGGAAAAACGCAAGAAGGCTTTAAACGTATGCGAACGCTTATTGGCCAATGAGAAGTTGGAGGACTGCATAAAATCCTTTAATTTTGAAGCATTGCTTAAGACCTGTGTGGATGATTATTGTAATTGTAATAATCGGGAGCATCCAGAGACCTGTAACTGTGATGCTTTAGCCATGTTGGCCAAGGAATGTACGTTTAAGGGTGTAAAATTGGAGCATGGATGGCGTAATTTGGAAATTTGTCGTAAGTTTTCAAGGAAAAAATAAAATAGACGACTTTGATTCTTTAATTGCAAAGCTTTTCTTGTTTTCTTTAGCCATTAGCTGCAGTTATGGACGTGTTTATCTACCCTGTGGTCCTGATGTAGAGCCTACCTGTGAATCAGCTGTTCTACCTACCAAGGGCAAGTGTAACGAAGGCTGTTTCTGTCCCGAGGGCACTGTACAATACAAAGATGTTTGCATTAATCAGGAACTGTGTCCCTGTACGATGGGCGGCAAGGAATTTAAGCCTGAGGTAACCATTAAGAAGAAATGCAATACCTGTACCTGTAAGAATGGCCAATGGAAGTGTACCGATGAGCAGTGTAGTGCACGCTGTGGTGCCATAGGTGATCCGCATTATCAAACCTTTGATGGCAAACGTTTCGATTTTATGGGCAAATGCTCCTACTATTTGCTTAAGACGAATGATCTATCCGTTGAGGCTGAAAATGTTGCCTGTTCGGGACAAATATCGGAAAATCTGAAATTTGCCGCTGCAGAAGATCCCTCGTGTACTAAATCGGTGACGGTGAAATTTGTGCAGAATAATGGTGTACCCACTAACATTAAATTGGAACAGGGCTTGAAGACGATTATCAATGGCAAAGAGATATTAAAATTCCCTAAAATCGTGGGTAATGGTGAGGTATTGATACGCCAGGCCAGTTCCTCATTTTTAACGGTAGAGTTCCCTGGCGGTATTAAAATATGGTGGGATGGTGTATCCCGCGTGTACATAGATGCCCCGCCCAGTTATAGAAATAAAACCTCAGGCTTGTGTGGTACCTTTAATTCCAATACCCAAGATGACTTCTTAACACCTGAAGGTGATATTGAAACCGCTGTGGAACCGTTTGCCGATAAATGGCGTACCAAGGATACTTGCGACTTTTTGGCTCAAACACCCAGTACGCCGCATCCCTGTACAGCTCATCCGGAGCGTAAGGCAGAGGCAGAGAAATACTGTAATTGGATTACAGACGATATATTCCAGGATTGCCATTGGACTGTGGAACCGGAACAGTATTATGAAGATTGTCTATATGATGTGTGTGCCTGTGAGGGTGAACCCTCCAAATGTTACTGTCCCATATTATCGGCCTATGGCGCTGAGTGTATGAGACAAGGCATTAAGACTGGCTGGCGTTTAGCGGTTAAGGAGTGTGGTATGTTTTTAGTTGACCTTTAATCCTTTCAGTGCTTTTTAAAAAAATCTTTTTTCTTTCTATTTTTTTTAGCTGTTAAATGTCCCATTGGCCAGGTATATGATGAATGCGGTGACAGTTGCACCTTAACCTGTGAAGACTTAAGCACACGCAAGACTTGCAAGCGTGAATGTGTGGAAGGCTGCCGTTGCCCTACTGGCCAGTACTTGAACGAATACAATGAGTGTGTGCCCGAAAGCAAATGTCACTGCACTTATGATGGCATTACCTTTAAGCCTGGCTACAAAGAAGTGCGTCCAGGCTCTAAATATTTAGATTTATGCACCTGCACTAATGGCTTATGGGAATGTGAAGATGCTGAGGCTGGCGATGATGTCAAGTATCCCCCATCCTCTGAGTTGCGCGCTGAGTGCAATAATCGTCCTTATGCGGAGTTCTCCAAGTGTGTACCAAAAGAGCCTAAAACATGCAAAAATATGCATGACTATAAACCAGAACTGGATGAGTGTGTGCCCGGCTGCCAGTGCATGGCGGATTATGTATACGATACCGCTTTGAAGATGTGTGTACTGCCAGAGAAATGTTCGTGTCATCATGGTGGCAAGAGTTATAATGACGGTGAACAAATTAAGGAGGATTGCAATACCTGGTAAGTGTTTGTCATTGAAAACAAAAAAAAAAAACAAAACAACAAAAAAGAATCTAAAAACAGAAGGATGGCGAGGAGGACAGAATGAATGAAATAAAATTCAATATAAAACGTGCGTATGTGTTATTTTTGTCCACTCATTTTAGTGTTTGTCAAGCTGGTAATTGGAAATGCTCAACGAATGGCTGCGAATCCACTTGCTCTGTTTGGGGTGATTCCCACTTTACAACATTCGATCAACATGACTTTGATTTTCAAGGGGCCTGCGATTATGTGCTGGCCAAAGGTGTGGCTGGCAATGGTGATAGTTTTGCCATTACCATACAAAATGTATTGTGCGGCACCATGGGTGTTACCTGTTCTAAATCAGTGGAGATTACCCTAAGCGGTTCGGTTCAAGATACTTTAACACTTACAAGTGATGCATCTTACCTGGAGGATACTAACAATTCAATAATGAACAGTAAGTCTATCTAACACACTACAAAACTCTTGGTTATATTCTCCCCTTTCTCTGCGTTCCTTAGAACTACGCGATACCATTAATACAAAAGCCCATGGTGCTTTCCATGTGTATAAGGCTGGAGTATTTATTGTCATCGAAGTCTTGCCATTGCATTTGCAAATCAAATGGGATGAGGGTACACGTGTGTATGTTAAACTGGGCAATGAATGGAAGAATAAGGTTGGCGGTTTGTGCGGCAACTACAATGACAATGCCATGGATGATATGCAAACACCCTCACAATCATTGGAAACCAGTCCATTAATATTCGGTCATTCGTGGCGTGTGCAAAAGTATTGTGAACAGCCGAAAAAACCCATTGATGCATGCAAGGAACATCCTCAACGCGAAACATGGGCCCAATTGAAATGTGGCGTTCTTAAATCCAATCTTTTTAAGGTAATGTTTATTTATGGCTTAAATCTTTGCAGCTCACACACACGTACTCTCTGAAAGGGGGTTTTGGTAATACGGGGGAAAAAAGAACAAAAAAGCAATACAAAAGAAAACAAACGAACACAGACTTTTTGAATGTTAAAGGAAACGCTATAAATTAAGTTTTAAGCTTTAGTAAGATAGGTTTTGACCAAAACAAAGCGAATTTCAAATGAAAGTACTTTTTTTTACAGATTTGGTACTTTTTTCAATTTACAAAAAAATTATTGTCGTAGTATTTTTCTTTTCAAACGGGACTTTTTTTATAACAAATTTTGTCTAGTTAAAGTACTTTTTGCCTAAGGTGAAAATGAGTACAAATTTCAAATGAAAGTACTTTTCTACAGATTTGGTACTTTTTTTAATTTACAAAAAAAATTATTGTCGTAATATTTTTCTTTTCAAACGGGACTTTTTTACAACAAATTTTGTCTAGTTAAAGTACTTTTTGCCTGAAGTGAAAATGAGTACAGTTTAAGGGACTTAAATTCGTCAGTCTTGTTGTGCAATGATTTACAATATGAGTATCCCTATTCACCATATGAATAGCAGGACATAGTTGCATTCAAAGATAGTGCAGAGCGCACAAATTGCCCCAGACATGAATCAACTTTCAGGAGGAGAGTTCTCTACATTGTAAACCTTAGCTTAGAATTGTTAATGCAGTAATAGATTCCGTTTGGGCAGTGTAATTGACTTGGGATAAGAGTAAATAGAAAACACATCCGACCAACACTGAATGAAAGATGCTGAAAGTGCTTGAGAAAAGGAAAGAATATGGCTACACTGAACTGCATTGGGTATCCGATGGACGGAGAACTTTACTGTCCATAACCTTAGGATAAACGTAAATAGAAACACATTCGACCAACACAGAATGAAAGATGCTGAAAGTGCTTGAAAAAAGGAAATAATATGGCCACACTGAGCCTAAGTGGTATCTAACATTTTAAACTGCATTGGGCATCCCATGGACGCAGAACTTTACTGTCCATAACCTTAGGATAAAAGTAAATAGAAACACATTCGACCAACACAGAATGAAAGATGCTGAAAGGCTTCAGAAAAGGAAAGAATATGGCCACACTGAGCCTAAGTGATATCTACCACTTTAAACTGCATTGGGTTTCCCATGGACGGAGCAGTTTACTGTCCATAACCCTTCTGTTTATTGGCAATATGAAGGTATTGTTGATAACAAAACTTTCCGAAGCTGGCTTATCTTTAAAAAACTTTCCATACTGCGACAGAAATCTTTCTAAGAAAATTTTTTTCACTTTTACACAAAAGAGATAATTTCTTGAATGGGTTCTAGGATAACATGTAACCCATTGAACATTTCTTAGACTTTCAGCAAACAGTCTGTCGCTTTCCTAATCTAAGCTAAGGTTGTTGAAGGTTGGCAAGATCTCTTCCTATGTGGTAGTGGTCAGTCGATCTCACAAAACCTTAAACCATCATTCTGTGAATGATGTTCTTTGCTCGAAAGCAAACACGTATAGGAATTAGTGCGGTTGACTTTAGTCCGCTATTCATTTGTTTAAGGAAACTTTGGTGGTCTCCTAAAGACTTTTTCTAAACCCTTGGTATCTATTGAAGTTTAAAATTTAAAAAAAAAACGGAAGGAAAAAAATTTAATACCCATACACAGTCATTATAATTTTAATGTCAGGCAATTATTATTAAACTTTCATCCTTCCGTCACACAGTCTGTCCGCAATGGTTCTTCCGTTTTAAGGAATGTGCGGCAGTGCAAAGAACAATTTAAAAGTGACTGCGATTATATTCTTTTTTTCTTATGCTTTCCGTTTCTCTTGTTGCACATTAGAATTTTTAACATTTTAATATTCATGACGTTGGTATTATTGAATACTTTCATTACACATTTCCCTCTCTCACAATCATGCTATTTCTATGAATTTCTATTGTCTTCACCGTATGGGTAGGTGTAGAGAGTAGAATGGAAGGGAGCAAGGGGCAAGGGGCAAGTATAAGTATTATAATTTGAATCATTTGATTGTAATGTAATTAAAATTCTTACCTTTTTATTGTTCGATGCTTAACGGTGGTGCTCTCATTTCATATCCTCCATATAATTTCACCAATGTGGTGCCATTTTTTTTTTTTAATTTCTTCTTTTTGTTTTTTGATTTTTACAGGAGTGTCATGCTGAAGTGCCAGTTGAAATGTATTTAAAACGTTGTATATTCGATACCTGTGCCTGTGATCAGGGTGGCGATTGTGAGTGCTTGTGTACAGCAGTGGCGGCCTATTCACATGCCTGCTCGCAAAAGGGCATAAACATTAGATGGCGTACACCACATTTCTGTCGTAAGTACAATTGAATTGAATTATATTTGTACACACACATATATACTCTGTGTTATATAAGTTTTATAAATATTTTCAAGTAGCTGTGGGTTATAGGTTTCAGCCTTGGTAGAGAATACAGAAAAATAACAGGAACAAAAACATGTTGCTTTACATCCTTAAATGCATATGAAACACACTTGAACCTGCTACATTTGCCTTACATAGCAGCCTATAATAATCATCATCACGATGATGATAATCATGTTGGATGATGTCGATTTCAATGTTGTAGTCGTTGTCGTTGTCGTTGTCGATGTCGTTCCTGTTGTACTATTGTTTTCAATTATTCATTATGGAAAATCGTCACATACTTGTCGTACACTTCATATGTTCATTGTTCTGAAGCCTTGTTTCCTTGCCTTTCATTTTGGATTTTACAAAAGGATTCCTTTATTCCTTTTTTTACTTGCCTGCCATCCTGCCTGGCTGGCTTCCTTGCTCTGCTGTATTGGCAGCTGCATTTCAAACACAAAACAGAAAAAATTCCCCAAAAAACTTTTGCCAGTTAAGAGCATAGAGGGGGACAGGGCGGGCTCGATGATGAAAAAACTTGCAAATATTGTTCAATATGTTGCCATTGTTTGACAGTTTGGTATGTTTGTACAGCCCCCACCCCCCTGTGTCAGTACCTTTTCCTTGTGCCTTCAACTAGAGAAGAGCTATTGCATGTTGCTTGCACCTTTTTTTAATACCTTTTCGTTTTTGTTACATTCATTCTGTTGTTGTAGAAATCTGAAGTGCTCTCCTCTCTACAGTTTTTAATAGATTCTTAAAGACTTTGGTACTGCAGGGTATATCCCTATGTACAGTATATATGTGCTGAGAGTATATTCATCCATGGAACATTAGTTGATTTGTATAATCTTATAATCGTTATGTGGTTATAAGAGATTTTTCGTTATTATTGTTATAGTAGTAGCAGTAGTCGTTCTAGTTGCTGTTGCTGTTGTTGGGTACTCGGAAATTTGTCATTAAGCTGGGAATTTTATTGAAAAGGTAATCAGCAGAGTATTAAGTTGTAGACAATTTTTAAGGATACTCTTCTATCCTCTCTCTTTTTTTTTTTGATGGAGAGAGAGATTTTTGTTGGAAATTAAGTTAATTGAATGAAATTGATTTTCTAGAAAAAAAAAGAAGAAAAAACGAGGGTTAGTTAACATAGATAATAAAATTTTTGGAAAAATAGTTTTTAAAATGGAGAAAATAAACTTGAAACCGCCAATAAACGTAATGTGGTCCAAAAATATAGCAGACCTTAAACAACAACACCATTTCTTTTAAGCATATTTTGATATATACTTGAGGTGTTTCATTGATGCTTTATATTTGGAAAACTCCAACATAACCTGTCACAATTCATATGCAAAACAGTTTGCTATTCGGATAAATCTTAAGTGGGAACATACGGTAGCATAACATTCTAGGATAGGATTGGATAGCATTGCAGCACACCCTTTGCGTCCCATTGTGATATCACACGAAGCTATACCCCTGAGTTTCTCTGGCAATATCTGATTAATCGGTCTCGACAATCAGCAATAAGGCTTCTCAACAAAGTGTAACTTCCTTAGATCAGGCCAGGAAAACCAGTGACAGAGATGTCCATACGATTCAGTTTAATTAACTGGTGGTTATGCTTCGTATCTAATTTCTAGATTCTGCCGCAGCTCAGCAGCGGATGCTAAACAGTTTCAATCTTTAGGTTATACCCGCAAAAAATGTAATAGAATTGCTAGAAATTGAAGAATCCTTACTCAGGATCAATTCTGCAGCATAATTTAAAGGCATGGCCTCACTTGAGGCACACTACAGCCGACAATGAGTTGGAGATAGCCTACCTTATTCGCAAGTTTAGAAATGCACATATAGATTTCGGCAGAATACACGGAGCTGGCTATGTCTGCCTCTGCTTGGTAATCTGGTGATAAATTCCCCATCAAGACCAGGCTCACAGGAGGCATAATAAATTTCATTCTTCAAATAGAATAAAGAAATACTTAAGAGGGCATTAAGTGGGAAGGATTTTTGTAGGAATAAGATCCCAAAGCATTCGTAAGGTCTCCTTACACGATGTTTTCACTCAGTTTGGATCTAGTAAAGCTACGATTCAGAACCCATATACTACACTTGCGTTGTTGTCTTTTGAGGTTTCCTTTTGAAAAATTACAATTTTGGGTCTACGGCGTCCAATATCTTTTTTTTTGATTCTTCATATTCTAAGCCACCTATTTAATACATTTTAATTTCCATTTCTAGCCATGCAATGTGATCCCCATTGTTCGGAATACAAATCCTGTACGCCGGCTTGCGCCTTGGAGACCTGTGATAATTTCTTGGATCAAAGTTTCGGCGAACATATGTGCAAATCGGAGAACTGCATTGAAGGCTGTCACATTAAACCCTGCGATGAAGGCATGATCTATTTGAATGACACCTACAAAGAGTGTGTACCTAAATCTGAATGTAAACCCATCTGTATGATTAAGGAGGGCAAGACCTATTACGAGGGTGAAGTAACCTATCAGGATGAATGTGCCACGTGCAGATGTTCGAAGAAGAAGGAAGTGTGCAGTGGTGTTAAATGTGCTGAAGAAGTCAGCACTGAAAAAACTATCATCGAGGGCACAACTATTGTGGCGGGTGATCAAGAACAACCCAAATGCAGCAAGGGCTGGACCAGATGGTACGATGAGGATCATGATACTTCGGGCAAGGCAGTGCGTTTGAATGACGACGAAAGTTTACCGCGTTATGACTGCAATGAACGTATATTTGGCACATGCAAGAAACAATACATGAAGAAAATTGAATGCCGTGTGGTAGGCAGTCACGAGTCTTCCGATTTTATGGATGAAAATGTCATTTGTAATCTACAAGATGGTTTATCCTGCGTAGGCCAGTGCCATGACTATGAGCTGAGAGTGTTCTGTGAATGTGAAGAGGAGCAGGTAACTACACCCAAGCCTACAGAAAAGCCTGAAACGGGCAAGGCCTGCGATACGGTTATTGCTGAGTACAAGGAGTATCCAGGAGATTGTCATAAATTCTTGCATTGTCAACCGAAATCGAATGGCGACTGGCATTATGTGGAGAAGACCTGTGGCGATACCATGATGTTCAATCCCATAATGAATGTATGCGATCATATTGCAATGGTACAGGAAATCAAACCCATATGTGATGATGGAGTAAAGCCAGAAAAGCTTAAAGAATGTCCCGAGGGCCAGGTTATGTCCGAATGTGCTAATCAGTGTGAACATGCCTGTCATTTCTATGCAACGGTAAGTCTTTTGTGGTTCCAAATCTTTGTAATTTCTTACACATTTTTCCTTTTAAAGAGCTTACAATTACGTGGCCTGTGTGAGAAGGGCGAACATTGCAAACCAGGCTGTGTGGATAAGGATCGTCCTGATTGTCCTGCTTTGGGTAAATACTGGCGTGATGAGAATACTTGTGTGGAAGTGGATCAATGTCCTTGCATGGATAAGACGGAGAAATATGTTCAACCCCATATGCCTTTCATGGGCGAATGGGAAGTTTGCCAGTGTATCGACAATGCCTACACATGTGTGCCCAATAAAATTGTAGAGCCCACTAAGGCTCCAGTTGTTGATGTTACCCCTGTTTCTAATAACATTACCGTTATCCCGATAACAGTAACACCACCCAAGCATTGTGACCCAGAACTGTAAGTTTAAGATAAAAGAAGTGAAGCTAACAAAGTTTTATTTGATGTGGTATTCTCTTTTCAGCTTAATACCTGTTATTGAGGGCGAAGAACCTTTACCAGATTCAATATTCAGTTCAAGCTCTACTTTAGGTCCCAAATATTCACCTCATTTGGGTCGGTTAAGGAAAGATCTTAAAGAGAAAACTGGAGCCTGGTCGCCTATGATTAATGATCAAATGCAGTATTTGCAAATCACTTTGCCCGAGCAGGAGCCTTTGTTTGGCGTTGTCATGGCTGGTAATACCGATTTCGATAACTATGTGACACTGTTTAAGGTAAAGAATTTTGATTCAAAAGAAAATCTTGCCACAATTTTAAAATTCTATTTCGTTGTAGATTTTATACAGCCATGATGGTGAGGCCTATCACTACTTGGTGGATGAAACTGACAAGCCTCAAATGTTTAATGGCCCCTTGGACTCACGTTCACCTGTTCAGGCACTCTTTAAAATACCCATTGAAGCGAAATCATTGCGTATTTATCCACTCAAATGGCATAATTCAATAGCCATGCGTGTAGAACTTTTGGGTTGTGGTGTACCACCCTCTACCACACCCCTTGTGCCCACCATAACCGAGGCTCCTACTAAGACAACACCCTCCACTGAACACCCCATAGTTATTGTGGATGAACTGCAATGTACCGATAAAATGGGTGTAGAAAGCGGTTTAATGACCGCCAAACAGGTTAAGGCCAGCAGTATTTGGCAATTGCCTAAGCCTGCCAGGAAACCACGTCTCATTGATCTTCTGAAATTATCCTCGCCTGTGGGTTGGAAGCCGGTGGTTAATACGCCCAATGAATACATTGAATTTGATTTCCTAGAGCCACGTAATATATCCGGTTTTATAACCAAAGGTGGTCCTGATGGTTGGGTTACTGGCTACAGGGTATTGTTCTCGAAAAATAAACTCATCTGGAATAAGGTATTAAATTTGGAGGGTCAACCCAAGATATTCCCTGCTAATCATGATAAGACCACCGAGCAAGCCAATTACTTTAAGACTCCCATACTGACGCAATATATTAAGCTGTCGCCCGCTAAGTGGCAGGAGAGTATTAATATGAGGGTAGAACCTATAGGTTGCTTCCAAAATTATCGTGAGTATTTGAAAGGAAATACAAAAAGATCGATTCTAATCTTGTCTCTCTATTTTCCAAACAGCTGAGACCAAGGAAAACATAGTGGTGGTGGATAAGCCCCTCCAACCAGCATGTTTGGCTTGTGATGGTTTAACGGATATACCTGATGCCTATGGCAAGTGTAAATGTGAAAATGGCCTATTCTGGGATGGTACAACTTGTGTTCAAAGCAATTTGTGTCCCTGTGTGGAGAATTATATCAGGTACTGCTCTTTCTCTCTCTCTCCTACCTGCCTGGTTTCCTAATGTATTCTAATGTATATTGTTTAGCTACCCCATTGGCTCCAAATTCGAAAACAAGGACTGTGAAGAGTGTGTTTGTGTTTTGGGTGGCCATAGCAGTTGCAAGCCCAAGAAATGTCCTCCCTGTGATAATAAAGATTTGCGTCCTGTGGTGGCAGCTGGCTGCTATTGTAAATGTGAACCTTGTCCCAAGCATCAGAAACTATGTCGCTCTAGTGGCGACTGCATTCCAGAGGTCTTATGGTGCAATGGCGTTAGAGATTGTGAGGATGATGAAGATGACACATGTCAAGACAAGTTCGTGGTAACACCACGTCCCATCATACAAAGAAATGAAAGTAAGTTTTGGGCTTAAAAATAAAAAAATTTTTTTCTAATAAAAAAAATCTAAAATTCTAGCTGAGGTTATAACCTGCCCTGCGCCTGAATGTCCACCCAAGATGAAGATGAAAATCACTGAAAAGAAACAGCGTAAAATGTCCAGCATGTTTACCTCCACGTAAGTTTTCTTTGTCTTAAACTCTCGCTACCTTTCTCTTGAGTAAAATCGAACCTTATTCTCCTGTCCTTAGCTTCAACAAAAAGGTTGTCATTAAGAACGATGGCAATCAGATTACAAAGACCAAGTTTATCTCATCCTCTGAAGAGTATTTGGATAAACCAGGCGATGCTCAAAACTTTATACAAGAGGATGAATGTGCTGAATTTACTTGTGTGCCCATACGTGAGGTGGTTGTGCAAAAGAATGAGTCAATAACCTGCACGGAACCCAAGTGTCCTGCCAACTATATGATCGAATTGGATATGTCGGCTTCTAAGCCTAATGAGTGTCCACGCTATACTTGTGTTTTGAAACCCAATAAGGATGATGTGTGTGAAATTAGTGGCAAAACATTTACCACATTTGATGGCACCGAATTTAAATATGATACCTGCAGTCATATCTTGGCAAGGGATTTGGTCAATTCCACTTGGGCTATATCAGGTAAGATTAGGGGGGAAATTTTAAAACTTTTAAAGAGAAAACTTGACCCTTATTTTCCGTCATTGTAGTACACCTTCAATGCACAGATGAGACACGTAAATTCTGCCGCAAGACCATTACCATTAAGGACTTTGAGAAACATGCCGTACTCACCATAATGCCCAACATGCGTGTCAACTTTAATGGCTTTGAATACAGCGTCCAGCAATTGATCAATTCGCCCATATGTAAAGCCTCCTTTGTACTCTCCCAGCCGGGTAATACCGTGTTGGTAGTGTCCCCCAAGCGAGGCTTCTGGGTCCTATACGATGACATTGGTTACATTAAGATTGGCATGTCGTCCAAATTCATTAAAACTGTTGATGGCTTGTGTGGTTATTATGATGGCAATGCCAGCAATGATAAGCGTGCACCAGATGGCACAGTTCTAGCAAATACAGTGAAATTCGGTGACAGCTGGTTTGACAAGAAGACACCCAAAGATGAATGTTATGCACAAACTTGTCCATTGGCTTTGCAAAAGAAGGCTTTAGCCTTATGCAATACCATTAAGTAAGTGGCCATGAGGGAGGATGTTGAACAAAACTTTTTCTTTTTTTTTTTGTTAAGAAAGTTTCTGTTTTAAGGAGTTTAAGCATGTTTTATGTTTTCTTGTTGCAGGCATCCAACATTTTTGAAATGTGGCAAGTCGGTCAATTATAAACAATTCGTTAGTAAATGTATGGAAACCACTTGTGAATGCCTGAAGGCCAATGATGGTGATGCAAATACATGCAAATGTAACATTTTGCAAGATTTTGTTAAAAAATGTCTCACAGTTAATCCCAATGTACAATTGGCCACATGGCGTGCAGTACATCAATGTGGTAAGTATCACACAGTACACTACACACTATACAACAGAGCATACGGGGGAAGAGAATACGTAAGCAAATGGAAATTCTTTTCTTTTCTTTCCTTTCCATTCCCATACTGTGTTGTTTTGTTACTTAAACCGAGAGAGAGAGAAAAATCATTCTTTTTTTTCTTCTTTTAGAAATTTCCTGCCCAGCTCCTTTGGTTCACTCAGACTGTTATAAGCGCCGCTGTGAGCCTTCTTGCGATACACTGAACAGTGATGATTGTCCGGTCATTGAAGATGCCTGTTTCTCAGGCTGTTATTGCCCTGAGGGTAAGGTACGTAAGGGTAATACTTGTGTGCCTATAGCCGAATGCAAGGATTGTGTTTGCAATACCATCGGCTCAACGACATACTTTACTTATGATCGCAACAAGTTCACCTTCAATGGCAACTGCACCTATTTGCTAAGCAGGGACATTGTGTTGCCTGGCGTCCATACCTTCCAGGTAAGTTTTATTATCGTGTTTACCTTGAATTACTAAAAAAAACCGTTTCCCTTACTTAAAACAGGTCTATGTCAGCATGGATGACTGCCACAAGTTAGGTAAACTTTCTGCACCCGATCACTCCAGCTGTGCCAAATCTTTGCACATTTTAAACGGTGACCATGTCATACACATTCAAAGGCAAACTGACAATCCTAAGGCCTTACAAACCTTTGTCGATGGTTTTGAGGTAAAGAAAATGCCTTACAAGGATACTTGGATCAATTTAAAGGAGATACCTGGCAAGGAATTAATACTCAACCTGCCTGAAGCCCATGTGGAACTTAAAGCCGCCTTTGATGATTTAATATTCTCCATAGGCGTGCCCAGCGTTAAGTATGGCAGCAAAATGGAGGGTTTATGCGGCGATTGTGATGGCAATCCCAATAATGATTTGAAAGAGAACCCTGCCAAAAAGAAAAACAAAAAACCCAGCCAAGAGTTGGTGGATATTATCAACTCCTGGCAAGCGGATGAGCCTAAATTGGGTTTGGATCCCAATGAGTGTTTGAGTGAAACCGATGTCGAAGAAGAATGTTTGCCTTTGCCACCCGAAACAGATCCCTGTATGATTTTGTTCAATGATGATCTCTTTGGCAAATGCAATCAGATTGTGGATCCTTTGCCTTACATTTCGTCCTGCCAGCAGGATATGTGCAAGCCAGGTAATACGCAAAAGGGTTCATGTGATACCCTAAATGCCTATGCCAAGGAATGTAGTGCCCAGGGTATTTGTTTGAATTGGCGTTCACCTGATCTCTGTCCCTATGACTGTCCCAGTGATATGATTTATGAAGCCTGTGGCTGTGCCAAATCCTGTGACACTCTAGAGCATCTGAATGAATTCCAGGCAGTTAATATGAAGACGAATGCCATCATTAATACTGTTACCACTGAGGAGTTGTGTCCTGTGGCCGAACGTTTTGAAGGCTGTTTCTGTCCTCCCGGCAAAGTCATGGAAAAGGGCAAATGCATAAGCGAGGAATTGTGTGTTAAATGTGAGGATTCGGATCATATACCCGGCGAGAGATGGCAAAAGGATAACTGCACTGAGTGCCTATGCGATAAGAATGGCAAGACCCAGTGTGTGGAACGCAAATGCTTGGTGGAAGAAAACATTTGTGCCGAGGGTTACACGCCTCAAAAGAAAATTTCAGATGATTTATGTTGCCCCCGTTATATCTGTGTGCCTGAACCCAAATTGCCGCCTGCCAAGATATGTCTGGAACCCTTAATGCCTGTGTGTGGTCCAGGACAATTCAAAAAACAGAAAACAGGAGCAGATGGTTGTCCTCAATACATATGTGGTAAGTTTAGAAGGTTCCCATTTCAGTAAAGCATTTATTTTCTATAATTTTCCCTTTTGTAGAATGTAAACCCAAGGAAGAGTGTGATGTTTTAGTGCCACCCATTTTGAACCCTGGCGAGAAATTGGTTAAAGAAGAAGAAGGCTGTTGTCCCACGCAAAAGGTGGTATGTGATAAGTCCACCTGCCCTGTGAAACCATCAACCTGTGTTGAAGAATTCTATGAGGTTTACGAGAAACAAGAAGCACTCGACTGTTGTCCCACATACTACTGTGGCCCACCGAAAGATGAGTGCATAGTCGAATATGTTCCGGGCAAGAAATTCACCAAGAAACTCAATGAGAAATGGGTGCATCCCACAGATCCTTGCAAGCACGAACAGTGTACCTATGGACCTAATAATACGCCACAAGTTCTAACCAATCAAGAGATTTGTGATAATAAATGCGCTCCCGGCTTTGAATATATGATACGTGACATTAGCAAATGCTGCGGTGAGTGTGTTCAAACTCAATGTGTGTTTGAAGGCCAGCTATTTGAACCTTTACAACAATGGCTATCCGAGGATAATTGCACTTCTTATACTTGTGCCCAGAAAAATGGCATTTTAATGGTTAGTTCCGTGCGGGAATCCTGTCCAGATATTAGCCTATGCCCCGAACATTTATTATACAAAAAAGAGGGCAGCTGTTGCTCCATATGCAAGGAGGAACCAGCCAAGGAAGATTTCTGTAAGTAAAGGACTTTGCACAATTCTTTGTAGCATGTTAAGTTTCTTTTGCTTGTTGTTTTAGCCAACTGTTTGCCTGTATCCTTGGCCGAACCCGAAACCGAGTATTTGATTAAGGTTTTGAAACCCTCCCACGGCAACTGTGTTAACAAACAACCCATTAAAGGCTTTACCGAATGTCATGGTGCCTGTAACTCTGGCTCCAAGTATAACAAACGTAAGCTTGAGTTTTAAAATTTCGAAACAAAATCTTTTTTCAACTTCTATTCTATTTTGCTACTTTTTTTAGTTACTTTGGCCCAGGATAAAATCTGTCACTGTTGCAGCATTAAATCTTACAAAACGATTGCCGTACAGCTTACTTGTGATGATGGCTTTACCTTCAATAAGGAATTGGAAATACCAGACTCTTGCGGTTGTCTACCCTGCACTGATTCTGCAGAGTTTTCAGGTAAAAACGCTTTCTACGCTTTACCCATGGCAGAATTCATTAGGCGTTAACGAAGCTTTATAACCATAACTGTGACTCGGGCTTATTGTTTATAGAAAATCTTCATAGTTTTAAGTGCTTTATATTGTTAAATAAAATTATTTTTTATGATTAATTGTAAAGGAAATTAGTTTTTAAGTATAAATTTAATAAAATGAAAAGCAAATTTGAAAAAAAATATATAAATGCCACGCCCACAATTTTAGTTGACGCCCATGTAACAGAGAAACTAGGGAATTACTAGTTCCATGTTGCCCCCACGACACAAAAAACCTTTGGCTTAGACAACTATAACTCGCAAATTTTCTACAACTACACACAATAAATAATGACAGACACACATCTCAATATGGAATTAGCAACTCCCAACAGTAACAGCAAAGCTGGGAAAACAGCTGTTGCATTAGAATTCCTAAGGACCATTTTTTGAGTGCGAGATTAAACTCAAGTTTAAATTAATCTCCAGTTGAATTTATCTTACGTTATGAATTTGTATTTTTTGAGTGGAAGTTTAAACCTTGTAGAGCTGCCACACTTATAAGCAAAAATTGCAACGTCCTTCACAACAATTTGCTTTTGTATAGGACATCATGAACAGCTGAGTACTATTGACATTTAAGCAAAAAAATAATATATAAGTACTTTCTATTGTCTATTTATGTTATATATAATTCAGAATTACTTAAATATTTGTCTTATTCGGCTTTCTCTCAGTTAAAAGCTTTTTTTTTTAATAAAATTTAATAAACACAGTAAGACCTCGCTTAACACTGCTCCGCTTAACGCTGTTTCAGCATTACACGGTAGGATTGGGATTCCTCTAAATCGCACACTATTATTACTTGTTGTATATGTTTGCAAATGCAACGGCCATGGACCAACCAAAAGCGGTGCACTATGTAGCGAGGGTGTATACTATGTATGTATCTTTTTCAAAGCTCTTTCGTTAGTCTGTACAGAACAAAGATTCCAATTGTATTTTCCGAAGTCGCAATCACAGTAGGAACGCTATTTCGTTTAGCGCTGGAACTTTTTGGAATGTATCCCACGCGTTAAGCGGGGTCTTATTGTACACCAACGTTGGTGATTTAAACTTACGATTAAACGTAAGATTAAGTAAACCCAAAATCTGGATACGAAGATTAAAGTTAACTTAGTCGTTAATCTCGCACTCAAAAAATGGCTACTAGAATAGAAAAATAGACTACTAGACACACAAATTTTCTACAACTACACCCAACAAATAATGACAAACACACATCTAAATATTAAATTAGACAATATAAGCAAACAACTGCTTTAGAATGTCAAAACATATCATCAAAAGACATCCTGTATTCTTACACAAGCCAAACCTAATCATTGATTGTCAAATATGCGAGCGAAACACTTTGAAAAGCAAAAAATGTCCACCTGAAAAATATTCAAACGAGCAAAGTATTGATGCTAGCTTTTCCAAGACACAGTAAAATACCATCGAAGTACTTATGAACTGCTGTAGAAACCCTAGTACCTATATTAACAACTGAAAAGAATGTTAAACAAGATTGTGTTGTATTTTTCTAATTTTTCAAATTTTCTACTTTCAAGTAAAGAAAAAAAATTTAGGCCAAAAGGGCCAACAACACATAACATATAACATTTACTTCAAGTTTATTTAAATGTTGTTTGTGTTATTATCGTTTGCTAATGTATGGGAAATTCTTACCTTAATTTCCTATCTTGAAATCTTGAAATTTTGTAATGTATGTTGTTGTGGTGTGTAATGCGAAAATAATAATTTTTAGTTCCTTAATTACGACAACGAAACTGATCATTGATTGTTGCTTATAATTACTGCAGCACAATCTTGGCTCTGCTATCATATTAACTTTTTCTTCTTAGTTCTTGAATTACGACAACGAAACTGATCATTGATTATTGCTTACAATTACTGCACAATCTTGGCTCAGCTATCATATTAATTTCAACCTTCCCAAAGCAGAAGAGAAACTTGAATGAAGTGAATTTTTTGCATATGCAAAGATAAAGACTCCACTGATAAGAAAGTCTGAAGACTTCGCCAAGGATTCCAATAAGAAAATCCTCTAGTATAGAAAGAAAAGTTTACAGATTAATTAATTATTAACAAAATATTTATACATTTACTTTTATTTATACTAACTACTACGTTACTTATATTACTAACGTTAACTCATAATTGATTGTTGCTTACAATTCCTTCACAACCTTGGACCAGCCACCATATTAACATCTCTCCAACTTTTATCTCCTTCCGAAAGCTGAAGAGGAATTTGAATAAATTGAATTTATTAAATTTGCGAAGATAAAGACTCAACCAGCATTCCAATAAGATAAACCTTTAATATAGGAAGAAAAATTTAGTGAGTAATTATTAAACAAATATTTCTATTTATTACTACATTTACTTCTATTTACTCTACACATAAGGATCAATATCTTTTGATTGTCGTTGCGCTTCCGATTCGGCACCCACAGCACATGCCATTAAGGCATTGACACTTTGCTCTTCGCCTGCCTTATAAATGTAACCATTTGCCTTGTCTATATGATTTCGTAAACGCAGCATACTTTCAGGATTTCTAGAATCCAGCAATTGGAAAGAAACCAAAGCGTAGTCTTCAACCATGGAACATATGGCAGCATTTAGTTTTTTATATTTCTTTAAAGAAGGTGTATCATCTAATGCCTCCAGCAGATATTTTAAATCCAATACATCTGTATAAAAATCTAAATTAAATTGCAACTTATCTTCATGTTTCTTAAGTAAGTCGGCTTTGGACAATACATTAACATGCGGCAAGCCCATGCGCAACATCATATTCAAGGCCAGCAGTAGTGTTGACACAAATTTCGCTGGTTCTGAACAGTAATGGGAATCAATAAGATTAATGGTTACCAAATGATAGCCTTCCTTTTCTAATCTTTCGAATATTTTTGACATGGCAACATGGTGTGTATATAGCTCAACCTGTCCAGGACAATCAAAGAAGAAATAATTGCATTTGGCCGATTGTCTGCGCAGGTTAGGCAAGAGCCAGTCCTCTAAATGTGCTTCCAAAAACTCGGCACAATACATGAGAGCACCATTCGGACCCAAGTGCATATTGTCCATGACATCTTGCACCGTAATAAGTTCCATAACATCTATAGTGGCCGTGTATTCCATATTTTCATTGGCCGGGTCCAGGTTAACAATGGCGACGTTGCGACCCAATTCTTGGTAGAACTTGAAAGCATTTTGACAATACGTTGTCTTACCACTACCAGGAGGACCCACTATTAGTTGACCATACAGTGGATTTGTAAATTTCAATTTCGCCGGTTGTAACATTCATAAAATAATTATTTTTGCAAATATTTCTGCAAATTGCAGAAATCTTTGCCCGAACCGAACTTGCACTTATGAATTTTCGCGGAAAACTGAGCGTCTATTAAACAATAGGAAGTGTTCGTAAAAATTGGCGTCAAATTAAATATGGGGTTGCCATATCAAATGCGACGAACATACCGTTCAAAAAAGAATTAGTTTGAATACTTACCGTTAAGTTTATTGTCATTGTGGTGTGGTATTTCTTTCTTCTTTCTTATTGAATTCGTTTACGTAGTATTGCTATTGTATCAGTAGATTCTTTTTATTACGGTTTAAATTTGGTAAAAAAAATTTATTTTCTGGCAACATTGTTTATAATTAAAGACTTGCCAATCTTTTTATATTCTATTTACCTCCATATATGGCCATTTAGCTGCGGCGAATTATGAAGACGAAAGAAAAGAAAAATACAATTTTTATATTTTATCTTCAGTCGGCGGCGAGACGTTAAAGTGAATAAATTTATAGGTGTTTTTGATAGTGTTTATTATAAATTAAAATAAGCATAAATATATATATTTTTTACATAATTTATTTTTATAAATAATTTTTTAATAAAATTTTAATTTATAACTGCCAAAAAGGTTTATTAAGTAAACGAATAAATAAAAGCAAAAAAAAGGAACATGGCGCAGCAACAACAACCAGCCTACGAAAATAGTAAGACAGTTTATTTTTATCTCTGCTTCCCTCTTACTTTTTAAGTGCAATTTTTTTTGCCGACACTTTCCGCTTAAACAATAGGAAATTAGTCACAACGTTAGGAAGCAAGCATAACTTAAAAAAGAGATTTTATTTTTGTCGTCTATGACTTATTTATTATTATTTTTATTTTCTTAGCCAATTTGTATAAAAATGGCCATAAATAGAAATAATTTTGTTTTTGTGTTTTTTAAACAGCAAAGTTTATGTACGTGAGTGTGAGTGTCAAATTTACTTTTTATTTTGCAATTGTTATCTGATACTGAAGCCAGACGTCACCAAAGCAACGTTGGCAGTGAAGTCGCTGCTGCTGCATGGAGTAGTCAGCCGTCATTTGATTGACTCAAATTTTACATGCAATAATAGCAATAATTATAGGGGCAGTTATAATTTTCTAATTAGAAAATTTTAATAATATGGAGGACAACTCTTGGCCACTGCTTAGTGCATCAAAAACTATTCAAATCCATATCGTTCGGAAACTATGTTCCATGGAATATATCGAAAGCAATAGGGGCACGTTTTGCGATTGTGGAGTCAATTTTTGACTGGCGCTCAAAATTTCTGGAATTACAATTTAAAGTGGTCTCCTCTTTTTTCTCGGCTTCTGCTACCATAAATGTCCCTACAGAGGTCAGTGTACCGGTTTAACTATTGTGAGGTTCCTAATTTTGCAAATTTTATTGTGCTTACATCCATAACAGCAAAAATTTGTCCGACTCCTATACCAATGGGTTCATTATCACATATTTCTTTTCCAAGTGAATTGAAGTGTGTTTAAATTCATTCGAATTTCCTATTGTAGCAAAAAATGCTACAGTGTGACAACTTTTTGTTACCTTCAATGTCTCCGCATCAAGGAACCTATATTAGGATAACCGTCAAATGACTCGCTATCTGCTCTTGAGCAATCTTGTATACCTATATCAGAAATTTTTATTCACTTACTGCTGCAGTTATATTCCCTATTTTGTGTTCCTAAAACTTCTTCGTGCACTGTATGTAAACGTAGATATAAAGAACATCCAATTTTCTGCTGCTCATAGAAAATAGCCGGTATGTGTTTTTTCGGTGCTGCTTTCCACACCAAAATAAGCACTAAAAGAACAGACCAAAAAAACTACACGAAACTTTAATTTTTGTTTTGTTGGTCGGAACATACATCATTCCCCTTTCTTTACTCTTTTAACCGGTAACCGCACCCAGAATCTTTTGTATATATTTTCTGGGTAAAATTCATATTCACATACTTACAAAAGAGCAACAACTGGAGATTTTGTAATACTATGAAAGCAATCTCTTTTATTTTAAATAAATTGCTGTGATTGTATATTGTTTTCTAGTTTTTTTATGTTTAAAGTGAATTGATAATTTTATTTTGTTTGTAAGATTCCCCTTTTTTCTTTCTTTCACTATTTATGCACTCCCTTCTTTCACTTCGTCGACTTCCGTTATTTGTTTAGTAATTGTTTTCATTTATTATATGGCTTTTTATTGCTTTTTTTCTTTTATCTCATAGAGTTTATTTATGCAACTTTACCTCGCACTCAACGTGGCCAACCAATTGTTTTGGGTTCGGATCCTAAAGGCAAAAACTTCTTGTATACCAATGGCAATTCGGTTATAATACGTAATATAGAGGTAAGTTTTCTTTAAAAACGAAAACTATAAACAGTTCCATTTGGAAACATAATTAGTTTCCAATTTGAAAATGATATTTTTATACCAGCTGCAGTTTTCATATTATTTTGAAATATTTTATTAGAATTATTTCTTTTTTTTTCTTTCTCACTCTGTTTCTGTGTTTGTTTAACATTTGTGTTCTATTTTTTCTTACATTTATTTATTAAACATTCATTTATCTAGAGTATACAAATATAATATAATCTTTTGGTAGACACCCACTCATTCTTGTCCTCTCTGTATATACCCCTCTTGTTTATCATCATCATCACCATCTTTCGCAAGTATTATAAACATTTGTCCCAAATCAATTTGACCGTTAAATTTGTAAACAAATTTCATGTCTATATAGTGGAAATTGTGTGTATAGGCAGAAAGAACGGACACCCGTATAAATATACATACATTTTGGCCAAATATAAAACAATTTTTCTTTCTTTTTTTATTTTTGTTTCAGAAAAATTAGTATTAAATAGAAACATTTAGAATTTTATTACAATTTTTTTTTGTATGGCGCAAATCATACATCTATGAAACATTTTACCCTTTAATCGAATTTAAATTTGATTTTCTGTATCACTTTTGTAATGTGTTGAATTTATTTTAAAATATTTCAAATATTGTAACGATAGTAGCAGATATTTTAGTTTTCAATACTTATTAATATAATAAGGTTTTCTAAGAATATAAAGCCAACAACACGCTTCTTAATAATACCATACTAAATTTAGATTTGTGGTATAATCTGGTCTATCACAACCTATTGTAGGTTAGGTTAGGTTATGTCGCGAAAACCGGTTATGAAAAGCACTTCTCCACCCAGTGGATAGAAAAAGTCTAGTGTCATAACCTTACTGTTGCATGTAAGCCAAAGGAAGAATAAGAAAAATGACTAATAAAGGGAAAAAGGCAGAGGGAGGAAACAAAAAAATAAAAGACTAATGATAGGTTAATATCAAGAGTAAAAATGGAGAGAGGCAGTCATCTTACCAGCCAACTGATGCTAGAGATTCTCCATAGCCATTTAAGAAATCTGTGCAAAGCAAAGATACAGACTGTGTACGACAGTTTCAGGCTAGGTGCAATGCACCATTTGAAATCCCATCAGGTTCCTACTCAAATTCAATACCCATTCAAGTCTAGAAAGGTGAAGCCTGAACCATAATAACCTGGATATTTTATAACCTCTCTTAACCACCATGAAATATACCTTCTCTCTGCGATAACTTGATTTCCTAAACATTGTGTATTAGAACGGTCAAGTCTTGGAGTTGAGATTTTTTAATAGAAAATTATAGCGAATATTCAGTACATACTTTAACACACTAATTAGGCAGCCAATAACAAAAACAAGCGTATTTTATCACTTTTTTCTTTTACCTTTAAGTTATCTTTTGTATACGCCCATATTATTGTATTTATTTTATGCTACTTATTTAGCAGTTTAAATAAAACTTTTAAATATTTATTGTTTTTTTTAATTTCTTAGAATCCCGCCATAGCTGATGTCTATACGGAACACTCATGTGCTGTAAATGTAGCCAAATATTCACCAAGTGGTTTCTATATTGCATCAGGAGGTGAGTAAAAGCAAAAGTTTAATTTATTGAAATAATAAATAATTTTATCGATAACTTTTTAAATTGAATACTTAAGTGAACTATAAATTAATATATTTTTATTCAAACCTTTGCTTATCTGTTATTTGTTTATTTTGTTTACTTTGTTTTTTTTTTAACACAATAATTCAATTGATAAGGGAAAATAAATTCGAAAATTCTATAATTGTTATCAAATTAATGATTCATTGATCTTATCAGCTGATGTAAAATAAAGAAGGGGACTTCTATTAAATTTCTTTTCACCCATTTTCTATAAACCCATAAAAGAAACATTTTGATTTCTTATTTGTTTTTGAAAAAAAATTTCCGCTTATTTTCGTATGTAATGTGTTGAGAAATTGTGAAAGATATTTAATCTGTGGTGATTTAACAGTTTTTTGACCCCATTTAAAATGAAATGAAAGTTTACGTTTTTATTTATGTTTAACTAACAACTAAACACAAATGATTCATCAGTAACAACAACAACAACAATAGCAACATCATATCATATAGCATTTGTTGTTAATTCAAAAAAAAATTGCTTTTCTCTTGCATTTTGAAGAGTGACTAGATCTTTAAAGCTCTGTTATTATGAATTTCCGCATTTAAATCAAAACAATAAAACAAATGATGCTACAACATACATACATATGTTACTATTGCATATGCGTGCAGTAAGCTTACTGAGATAATAACATACGTAATCAACGATGTGTGAAAATTTACAATCAAAAAGTGGCTTTGTTTGGTTTACTTAAATAATCTTTTTAGAAATGGTTTTTAAGGTGTAGTTAAAAGAAATATTATGTACGTTATCTTTAAACAGATAAAGATTAGATCACGTTAAGTGATGCATATAGAATGTTTCTCAATTAAACTTGGCTTCATTTCTTTTTTTTTTTTTTTTCATTGCAGATCAATCTGGCAAGATACGTATCTGGGATACCGTAAATAAGGAGCACATCTTAAAGAATGAATTCCAACCTATTGGTGGTCCCATTAAGGATATTGCCTGGTCTCCCGATAATCAACGTATCGTTGTAGTTGGCGAGGGCCGCGAACGTTTTGGTCATGTTTTTATGACCGATACTGGCACTTCAGTGGGTGAGATTAGTGGTCAATCGAAACCCATTAATTCATGTGATTTTAGACCAGCTAGACCCTTCCGTATAGTGACAGGTATTTGGTTTACTTCTATAAATATTAAAAACATCTTGAAATTGAAAATTTTTATTACAGGCAGTGAGGATAACACCATTGGTGTCTTCGAGGGACCACCATTCAAATTCAAAATGACCAAACAAGAACATTCACGCTTCGTCCAAGCTGTACGTTACTCTCCTGATGGCAAATTCTTTGCTTCAGCCGGTTTCGATGGCAAAGTCTTCTTATATGATGGCACCAGTTCTGATCTAATTGGTGAATTCGGTAGTCCTGCTCATAAGGGTGGTGTTTACGCTGTTGCATGGAAACCAGATTGCACTCAACTGTTAACCTGTTCGGGTGACAAAACTTGCCGCCTATGGAATGTTGAAACTAGAGAACTGATAACAGAATTCGTTATGGGCACCACGGTAGATGACCAACAGGTGTCATGTTTGTGGCAAGGCGAACATTTACTCACGGTATCATTGTCGGGCCATATTACTTATTTGAACGTTGACGATCCTTCTAAACCCTTGCGTGTGGTTAAGGGTCACAATAAGCCCATCACAGTTTTGGGTTTAAGTGATGATCGCAGTACTATTTATACTGGCAGCCATGATGGCGTTGTAACCAGCTGGAATTCAGGTAGTGGTGTCAATGATCGTGTGCAAGGTGCTGGTCATGGCAATCAAGTGAGTAAAGCCTTGGTTTTTTAAAGGAATTTTAATAAACATTTCGAATTTTCTTGAATGAATTTTAGATGAATGGTGTAGCTGCTTGGGGTGATTTTGTCTATACCTGCGGCATTGATGATAGTTTACGTCAATTTAGCATTGAATCTAATGCTTATACCGACTATGTAGTCAAATTAAATTGCCAACCTAGAGGATTGGCTATTTTACGCAACGAAAACATAATTGCTTTGGCCTGTGTCAAGGAGATTACATTGGTGCAGGATCAAAAGAAAGTCTTCTCTTTACCCATTAAGTATGAGGCCAGCAGCATTACGGCCAATCCTGAAACTTTGGATATTGCCGTGGGCGGTGATGATCAAAAGTTGCGTGTTTATGCTTTGAACGGCACAAGCTTAGAATTGAAATGTGAAGTGGAGCACTTGGGTGCTGTAACAGACTGTTCATATTCACCAGACAATAAGTATTTGGTGGCTTGTGATGCACATCGTAAAGTTGTTTTGTATTCCGTTGAAGAGTATAAACCGGCTCACAATAAAGAGTGGGGCTTCCATAATGCCAGGGTTAATACTGTGGCCTGGTCACCTAATTCCCTGTTGGTGGCCAGTGGTTCTTTGGATACCACCATTATCATTTGGTCGGTAACCAATCCCTCCAAGCATACCATTATTAAAAGTAAGTTTTTTTTTTAGTATTTCTCAACCATTTAATTAATTTTAATGTCATTTTTGTAGATGCTCATCCCCAATCTCAAATTACCCGTTTGATATGGTTGGACAATAATACTGTGATCTCTACTGGTCAGGATTGTAATACCAAAGTTTGGCATGTTGAGACTATTTGAGCTTGAATTATTCTCTTCCTTCGTTTCGAAAACCTCAACTACTATTTTCTTATTGCTTTTAGAGGTTTTATAAGGTTTAAGAAAAATTAAAGCAAAAGCAAAACACAAGAAACAACAAATCTTAACAGTTATCATCGATCGATCGTATGCATTTTAATTATAAATCCCATTACTCTCTTCCTTCTTCATCCTTCCGCAACGAAGTTTTCTAATTTTGTTTACCTGTTTGCTGTTGCCTCCTGCTATTCACATGCATTTGTTTTAAGTTTACAAAGTATTCAGAAACAAAATAAAACGTTTGTATTTCTTTTAAATTTTTTTTCTTTATAATTTAGTTATTTATTCAAAATTATATGTACTTTTTTTCTTTTTGTAATTATTATTTAATGTTTTCTTTTTATTGTTTTATTATAGATTTTTTTATGTTGTGCTCTATCTTAATAAAAACAAAATATTTTTCTAATTCTCGTAACAACGCCTGTTTTAAGCGTAATTTTATATCAACAAACAAAATAAAACATATTTTGCAAGAAACTTCTTTAAGTCTGTAAATTATAATTTATATTTGGGATTTCATACTTTCGGTGTAAGAAACGCTTTCGAATATAAACATTGGCTGGTTCCACACTAAATTTAAGGTAAAAATTAGAAAGATAATTAATTGTACAAATTAAGGTGTTGTTGGTTCGCATACTGATATCCAAAGACGTTAAATTGTTAAATTGTACGTCCCTGGAGAACTCAGGTGTCCCTTATTAACATGGAATCCGTGCAATCCGATAATATTCTAGTTCGATATACTTGTCTTTTAAAAAGGCAGGCAAGTAAAAATTGTCCGAAGAATATCGCTTTGTGTGGCTTCATATTTTCTCATGTGTGGCGAATACCATGATTCCATGGGTTAATATGGAAATCCACAATAGTAAGAGGTAGACTTTCAAAAGGATTGGGTACGTTCGATAACGTAGTGGGCTCTTGTAATCATAGATCATTTTGCAAAATGTTCGACATTCATTCCCGCTTTCACAAAACTCGATTTTATCACGCCTTCGCCTTTCCTGCTTCCGTTTCTTTCGTCCCTTCTCTGTCGGTATCCATTGTCGCTTTTCGCTGCAATCGCCTCATAACACTCTTCCTAATACCATTGATTTCAGGTCTTTACAACAAATAAAATACTCTCCAGTGTACTATGCGAAAGATTGACGCTCCAACATCAAAAGTCACAGGTTGCTAGCATATGTAGACGACTTACAAAGTAGGATAATGCTGGCAAATAGATAGTACTTGAGGCTCAACAGAAACAATGAGGTAATGCTGGCAAATAGAGTAGTCATTCAAATAACACCGATTCACAACTAATCATTCCTGTGCTTTTTTCTATAGCAAGGAAGCGAAGATACCGTTAGCTGTGCCCTGATGAAATTACAGCCATCAATTAATGCCTTGGTTTTGTGGGTCAACTAATAGTTTTAAAGCTTTGTTGTTTTTTGATTGTCGAACATTAGGTTTTGTGCGTAGTATTTTCTTTGCTTTTCGAACGATATATTTCAATGAATATTCAATTAATTTTTAATATATTTCGTTTCTTTTTTCAACTTGTATTTTTATTTTTTGTTTTTTTTTCTTTGGTAATTAAAAAGAGTATAAATTTGTCTTTTGTGTGCATTTAGTGTTGTTGTGTATAAAATTTGTTGTCTTACAATTAAAAAAAAAATTAAAAACTAAACTAAAGTGTAGAAAAATGAGTGTATAATGTGAAGAATGAGTGTGATTACAATGAGGGGCAGGTATTTACAATGTGTACTATCAACTATAAGGGATCTAACGGAGTCGTGGAAGATTTAGGTTAGGGTTGACTAATAAGATAAAGGTTTAGTTATTACTAAAACAAATCTATGTCTGTAGTGGCTGATCACATTTTTTTTTTAGTTACACAATAGTTCTAATGTATTCTGAGTCTAACTGCCAGCTAACCTAACCTCACTTTATTCTTGATTTTAATACCGGACTCCTTTTAACGGTTTTCTTATGCAACATTCTTTATAAAGTATTGTAAGATAGAAAATTATAATAGCTTGCCTATATAGTACACCTTATTTATACCTCCTCATTGTAATTTTAAATATAGAGTATGTAAATGTGTTCTAAAGTAGACAATAAATAGACTTAAAAATGAAAATCGAAAATTAAAATAAAAAAATAAAAATTAAAATCAACTATAAAATTAAAACTAAGATATAAGCCTCCAATAATTATAAATAAATAAATAGTAAAGGAATAAAAGGAATTTAAATTCAAATACAGTATAAGGTGCAGTAAAAAGAAATATATTACTTTTATAATAAATAGCTTTAGAAATCAGTATCAAGTTAACTACCGAATATATTTCTTTGACAGTGTTTTCAATGCTTGACTTAATATCGTTGAAATGAGCGTCTAAAAAAGACACCCGCAAAAGAAAAATATTCCAAACCTATCTGTTAATTTCCTTTGGAGCCACAATATATTCTCAAAATCCCTAATTCCATGACAAATGGGCGATTTTTTTGAACGTCTTCGTTAAAATCGCCAACAGAGCTGTCTTTAACAGCCTGGAAACTTCACTCTACGCTAACACTTTTTGGGTGGAGGAAAATCCCTGTCCCACCACTAAGTCGTCTGGACATTCACTATATGCTCTCTATCTTTGCGAGAAATTGCATACTAGAGAGAAATGCTCGGAACCTTATCTATCTAGTAAAAGGATGTATAATTGACCTCAATTTTCTACAAAACTAATGCATTTCTCTTTACTACACCTTATAATTTTTTTGGTAAAACTACTGTGCATGTAAATAGGAGCAGTAGTTTAATTAAGGTTTTGTTTTTTTTATATAAATTAGGGTTTGACTTTTTTCAAATATATCACAGTTGGGACTAGACAATGGGATGATAATGGTTATAACAGTTATAATTGGCTAAAATTTTTCATAAGTTTTTTTTAATTAAAATAAAAACAAAAAATAAAATTAAGAAAAATTAATTTAAAATCCTCTATGGATTTAAGGACGGACTAAGTCTGTGCTCCCCACTATTATTAGTAGGGTTTGGGGAATTTTGAAATTCCATGGCTGTAGTTAATGTGTTAGAGTTACTCACCACTGTTGTCTGTGTTGTTGTAGTAGTTGTGGGTGTTGTTGTTGTAGTTGTTACTTGATTAGTATTAGTACTTAAACTAAGCTTACTATTGGCCTCACTGAAGGCTGTACCATTTTCTGTTTTGATTAAGGGAGCTGTAGCAGAGTTTGGTGCCAAACTATTGTTGAAATCCTTACTGGGTGTATTACTAGGAGAACACTGTTGTTGTTGTAGTTGCTGTTGTTGTTGCTGCTGCTGTTGTTGTTGGTGTTGCTGCTGTTGTGCTGCTACAGCCGCCAAATGAAATTGATTTGGCATGAACATTTGATAGGCTGACGTTAATTGCGCAGCTGTTAATCCGTGGGCATTTTCTCCACCACAATTTAATTCATTTCCTGCAGTATTGCTTGTTGTTGCTGCTGCTTGTGCTGCTGCCTGAAAATGTGCCAGGGTATTGGGTGATGTGGGTGTTATTTCTCCCGACGAGGGTGAACTTTGTGCCAGATTAGCCACATTGAGTTGTGTGGCCAATACTTTATTGGCTCTCTTGCGCCTGGCTTCTGTTTCACATGGTGATGGTGCACCCGGATGTCTGTAGGAGACATGCTTGCGTAAAGCATCCTTGCTCCGTGATACATGGGAGCAGACATTGCAGGCATATCTGTAAATAAAAATACAAAATTGTTAAAAAAAAACAAAAACTAACAGAATTTATCCTAGAGGTTGATAACACCAAGAAAGAGCTATCAATAGTTATCTCAAGTATATCCCCCAAATTTTCAAAAAGTGGATCTTCGCTGCTTTTGTAATTCTCTTTAAGTGAAGCAGAGTAAATGGGATTTAATTTACAGAAGACCAAGTTTTTCATGTTCAATAGGAAATATAAGATCACAAGAATCAATTCGCCGAGAGTGAGGGGACTTAAACTCAGCTTTTCTTCTACGCTCAAATATCTGGCGATTATCCTTGATACCGGAGACAGAATTCTACCTGCATTGAGTCACACTAATCTTTTCATATAAAAATAATTTATTTCTTTTTACTACACCTCATTTTTTAAGTCTTTAACTCACCTTACATTTTGATGCGTTTCCAAATGTACCCTCAAATTGTATTGATTACTCAGCTGTTTATGGCATATGAAGCAAGTGGCATAGAGTTTTGAATTTGAGGGTGTCTTAGTTTGTGGACTTTGGGCTGTGGCTGTGGGTAATTTCTCATTTCCCATTATTCTACCGGCATCATTTTTCAAGCTTTCATTGGCAGCTTCCATTGTACGGGCACAAGATTGAGCATACTTATCCAAGTGTTGTTGCAATTTCAATTGGTCTTCGGCCGAGATATTATACTGTAGTTGGGAGTGCAATTGGCTGGCAGAGTCAGCCGGTGTTGGAGAGGAGAATATGGAAGATTTGCTGGCCATTAAAGAATTTGAAGGATTTGTTGTAAAGTTTTCCATAGAAGTCTTAATACTTAGTGGTGATAGTTGTGAGTGCAAATGGGAGCTCAAAGCAGAGGAGGCTGATGTATCACCAGATTTTTCATGCTTAACACTTGCATTTGTATTAGAACTAGACGATCCACCAGCACCTCTAAGATTTTCCACAATTTTATCGATGCGTTTAATGTCTTTTTGTTGTTGTTGTAAATTAATTTGTTGACTTGTTGACAAATGGTGTTGCTGCTGCTGCATAGAGGATTTTTTCTCTGTTAGGCCAGCACAAAACCTTTTAGCCAATTGACTTTCATCCTCTGAGTGCATTAGGTTGGGTAAAATGTCTTTTGGATTCATGGCCATATTGGTCTGATATAAATTACATTGTTGTTGGTATTTCGTTAAGAGTTCTGAGGTCTTATTTAAGGCAGCTTGGGAAAAATTCAAAGGCTGATGCATTAAATTTGGATAGAATTGTAAAGATTTCAAAAAGAAATTCTCCAAAGGTGAAGGAAATTTTGTATTTAAACCTGCCGCTAAAAGAGGATTAAAGGTACTTGCAGCTAAATTGGTATTTAAGGTGGGTGTTGTAATGGGAGTTTGTGGCAAAGAAAAATTGCCACAGGCAGATTGTGTTGGCTGAGGTGAGGGGGTTGTAGGAGATTTTTCTTCTGGTTCTTCTTTACTGCCGGTCAGGGTCTCTTTGTCCTGTGAGACTTTTGTCAATTTCTGTAACTTTAGAAAAGAAAATCAAACTTTTAGTATTCGTTACAGCGAATATTATTAAGACTTACATTGTTGTGCACATCTGCCAAACCCTTTATGCCTAGAGTCTCAGCTAAACTTAGAAGGACGGGTATTTGTTCTTCATAAACATTGACTTCGCCTGAGTACATGAATGTAAGCAAAGCTACTATGGCGGCAAAAGAAGCTCCTGGTATTATAATAACTGGATGATGTGTTGTCTCTAGTGTACGAAAAATTTCCAGAAAAAACGAACTACAGGCACTTAACACTACACGGTGGGCTCTTAAGGTTCGTCCTTCAGCTGATATGGTGACATCTGTTAAATGACTTTGATCGAGTAGTATTGGCAGTGTACTTAGTAGACTTGTCTGAAATTAAAAAGTAATTAAACATAAATATACATTATGCGTATGTGTTGTATAAAGAGAGCATAAATGATCTTCTTGCAAAAACTATTGATTATAATCAAGACCTTGTGTAATCCATCCCTAATTAAATACTTCTTAAACTCAAGATCGGTTATATGTTATAAGCAAGAGAATAGTTGGACCCCACAAGCTTTTTTTCAAGGTACAAAGAATGAACATTTACACAAAAATTACACCACAGTCCTATTACCCATTACCGGTTTCTAGGTATGTGTCCAAACTTTTTTTTTATTGCTTGGATGTACTTTTTTACACAAAGTGTGTAAATATTCCATCTCTCAACGTATTTTAAATCATGTGTAACCATTTTCAAAAATTTCTTCCATTTTTTTCAATTTTAAAGAAAAAAGAATCTTGTCTGAGACATTTTCTGTCAATTATTACAAATTTTGCTTAAAATTCTTAATGTAATTAAAATGAAAATACTGTCTGTCTGTTTGTCTGTCGCTCTGTCTCTAATGTGTGTGTGTCATTGTATGTGTGTGTGTTTCCAAATATTAATAAATCTCATTTTATTAAAAACTGTTCAAATATTTTTTTACACATACAAACAACAAAAATAAGAAGTAGTGTTTTCATGTTGCATCAACGTTTAGAATTTTAAAAGACTTTTCGCCTAAAAATATTTATTTTTTGGATACTAGTACACGTACTCATAGTTTTTTTTTTTTGTTTTTTGGCAATTGCTTGCACAAAATTTTCATTTGTATTCTTCGAATTTATTTTTCCATTTTCTTGTTTTTTTCCTTAGATTTTTGTTCGTCTTTTCCTGCTTCAATAGTTTTGCTGTGTTATTTTTAAAGAGAAAATTTTGGATTGTCAAACAAACATGCATAGAGTGATGATAGGGAGCTACAGAAGATTGTGTCATTCTAAAGAACTGAAAACTGGACAGTTTAGTTCTTGGTTTTGTTAGTTGAATATCAAGGACAATCGTATACCCACGTTTATAGCCGGAAAAAAGCTCTTCTGTACGGCGAGGTGGTGTACATAATCAATCGGGTATATGATTTTAAAAGTCTGAATCTTACTTTAAACATAAAATATGCATAAAATTATCTTTAAACATAATTATAACACCTTTTATTACAAGACCCTTTTTGTTTAAAACATTGAAGCTCATCCAATTCGATGGTTTATTTTAAAAATAAAATTTTTGTCCCATAAGCGATATTTCCTAATGAAAATCCATTGCTTCTTGGACTTTATATGACCAGAAAGAAACAAAAAAAAGGAATTATCTTGCTGTACTCTACTCTGTGCCATTAGAGTGTAAAAATAGTATTTTTTGGATATTTTTTTTTCTTAATTTATTTTTTATTTATTTATTTTATGTTAAAAGCAAATGACATTTTGAACAATTTTAGTCGACGAAAATGTCCAGTCATTTAAAAATGTTGATATTTTTCTCTCTCTAATTGAATATACAAACATAGATGAATATTTTGACATATTTATTGATTAGAAGTAACAACAGGAATAATATTCAATTAAAAAAATAATATTTTCGTATAGGAAAGTATTATTTTTAATTTCACGGCAATGAGTTTCTAAGAAGGGAGCTGAAGTTTGTCAGGGCAATAGGATTGGGAGTGATATTGCAGTTATTCCCAATATCTAATGAGGGTAAGTAGAATAGTGGTATAGTGGTATAGTCTCAGTACTATGGCATTTCTAAGCGACCCAGTACTGCGCCATCATATTAGAACCATAACTACTTTGAAATCATATAGGAGTCGATTGCCCTCCAATCAGAATTCGCTTTTCTAGAAAATAGCTTTTCACAAGACACTGCTATTTATCAAATACCTGTCACTTTGTTTGTCATATAAAATGGAATTCTATGATTAATTGCTTCCTTATGGATTTTCCGTTATACTTGCTGTCTTTTTATCATTTCAATTCCAAGAAATCTATTTATAGAATCCAATTTATTTTAAAAACTAATACCGATTTTACTTACCTGATGATTATGCCATCTTAAGCAAAATTGTTGTTGATTTTCAATGTTGTTGCTGTTGTTGTTGATGATGTTGTTGCTACCAGTGTTTGATGTTTGTTGATGCATTTGTTGTTGTTGCTGCTGCTGCTGTTGTTGGTGCATATGTTGATCCTGTAGTTTTGGTGTTAGAGAAGGCTCACGTGCTTGTGATTGCTGTTGTTGACGTAAATTCGTTGTTGATGTGCATGTGGCATTAGTAACATTATTTTCCATAATTTTCTTTTGTTTAACAACTTAAGCAAAAAAGTTTATAAAAAAATATATAAACTTGCACAAATACAAAGAAAAACTGTTTAAAATTGTAAATAAATTTGGTATTGTTTTAAATAAATTTGGCGCGTAAATATTTAAAATATATGAACACACATACGTAATGAAACACAAACACAAAATAAAAACAACAACAACAATATTAGCAATAGGAAAAAGAAACACAAAATTTTCAAAGATAAATCATCAATGACATCAAAATAAAATGCCTGCCTGTGTTTATTTGCTTTTATTGTGTTAAATGAGTGTTATCTAGTCACTAAAACATTAAAAACAAAAACAAAACACGCCAACAAATATAACCCGAGAAATGAGAAAGAGAGCCAAACAATCCTTAATGGCGTATGTAATCTCAAATAAACGGTTTGTTTTGTTTTGTTCTGTTTTGTTTTGTTTTGTTTTGTTTTCAAAACTTGCTTTATTGTTTGTTATACTTTGAATTGTTTTGATTTGCATATACAGAGATTTAAACCAAGAGAGAGAGAGATAGTGAGTCTCGAACAAGTATTTAAAATGGGAGAATTATTTCATATTCAGTATACGCCGTGTAGAGCACTCACGTTCTTTTGTAATTAAAAATTTGATTGATTTGTTTAGAAGAACGTGCTGCTGTAATAGAAGTTAATTTTTATATTATTTATTATTATTTAATATCATATTTATTACATTTATTTTTCCATTAAATTATATATTTAATGTTCTTTTATTATTTGTAAAATTTTTTTTATTGAATTTAAAACGTTTTTGTCTTTTAATTTTTTTTTATTTTATCTTGATTTTTTTAATTTTATTTTCCTTTAATTTCTTTGTCCACTGAATTTTTATTTTATTTTCATTTCATTTGTTGGATGTTGTTGGATTTTATATTATTTTGTGTTGAAATAAATTTTGTAATGCATGAGTATTTTTCGTATTATTTTTTTATTTGTTTTTTTTTAGTTTTTGTCCGAGGGCTGCTATTTTTACCGGTTCAACCAAAAAGCAATAACAACTACAATTATGTATCGTATTAGCCAATTTTAATTTAGCGAATGCATTTTTGTTTTTCCTTCAAAAATTCTTTTTTTCTAATGGCTACACAATAAGTCGTAAAATACTTGGAGACACCTCAATATTTTTGTTAAACTTATAAAACAGGGACGTCAACAGGAAAAAGGGGCCAAAAGTGAATAAGTCGTACAGATTTCAATAAAAACAAACCAAATACATTATAGAACTTTTTTTGAAATATGCTGCATTTTAGAACGGGATATTGAAACAATTTGTTCGTGGTCTCTAAAAATGAGCATTAATTTTGAAGTGAGCGTTCTTCGTCTGTCAGTCTAATCAGGAAAAAATGGTAAACCTATATTATTGCTACATGTCACGAACCTTTTTTACACTGAAAAGTTTTACCCTAAAAAATGAATACAAATTGCAATAAATCATCCATTATATGTAGTACAACGAAATGTACTCTTATCATATGTATACATGAACACTTATTTCTAAGTTTCTCATGATTTTACCAAGAGGAGCACAACTCTTCTCAGAGAGTTTAGTATTTGTTAAAACTGCAGGAGATTATTAAGTTCCATACAATGTATAACGATTCAAATTTAATATCCCCGCCATCTCCTTATCTTCCTATACCTGCTCCAGTTCCAAGCCAAAAGCATCACATGTGTAGGTTCCATCCCCTGAAAACTGATTCACAACATAAGGGAAACGAAAATTATGCAACTATGCCTTATTATATAGATTTAGGCCCCATCTATATTACCCCTTAAGGCACTATGCCTATGTAAATCAATTGTACACATGCTAACATATGTAGGTATGGACGTTTGCAATAGAATAGTATGGGTATGTACATAAGCAACTAGCTGGCCGGTTGCATGTGTATGTTAATGTATCATCAGCATCAGTATCATCATCATCACAATCACAATCTAATGAATAAAGGAATTTTTTTCATTCCAATATATTTTATTTTTTCAAACTACTAAATTCAGCTGAAAGGTACCAAACTACTACACTCACTCTATACTTATTGCAGTTTTTGTTTCTTTTTTTTTTTGAATTGTTGTTGAGCTGGCTGAATGGGTGACATTAGATGGATGCTTTTTTAGCTGGTTTGGTTGGCTAGAATTATTTTTTTTCAATCTTTTTTTTTTTGTTCTTCAGTATTGTTTTGTAGTTGTAAATTTTATTTATTTTTAAAAATTTGTGCTATTTCGTAAATATATTGTACAATGTACATACATACATAATCACTTTAGCCAAAATCACATTGACAAGAATGAAGAGAAAAAACAATAAGAACAACAATAAATAAATAAATATATCGAAAGATAAGTCCCCCATCAAAAGGTAATACACAATCTGTCGTACACTATACGTACGTACGTACATACATATGTACATCATTAACTCTGTCTGTAAATAGAGAACAACAGAAAATCAGGCACATCATTTGAAACAAATTCATACATCCATCCATAATATACATACATACGATATACACACGTGTGTATATGTATGTATTTAGTATTTCATTTCCAGTTTAGTATAGATCTTTTCACAATTTTAGCAAAAAAAATTTTTGTGTCAACAAATATTGACTCATATTCTCCAGGCTTCAATTTTTCTTTCATTTTTTTTGCTTTTCTGGTATAGACCATCGACCATAATAAAAATAGCTACACAGCTACAATACAATAAAATAATATTTGCTTTTCGACAATGACAGATTCTATTTTATGTATTTATTTCTGTTTTTCTCTCTTCACTAAATAATTCATTTATTTTTTATTTGTTGTTGACAAAATTTATTTCAACAAACTGAAATCATTTTTATATTCTTCTGGAAACCATTAAAAATTTTCCATAAATTTTTGTTTTTTCTCCCACATGATTTGGCGAGTAAAAATTAATACAGTAGACAGCGTGTCTAGTATTATTCTCTGCCGAGAGAATCTCTAAAAGAATAACGGTAGAACATAACAAGATGGATTCAAACTTTAAATACTCATTACCGTGTTTATAGAACAATCTGTAGACTGGTTTCAACAGAAACTATTAACAGAGATAAGATAGATGATTCTAAACGAGAATGTACTAGTTTTCTCTGTGTGGATTTTTTCCTTTAGGTATTAAATTTCCGATTCTATCTTTGTGAAGTTGATCAACAATTGTCTGCACTAGGCTCTAAATTTTGCAAATAACTGAATGAAAAAATCTTTCGTTTCAAGGTGAGTATATATGCTATGAGTACCTTTTTGTAAAGCCAAAGGAATTTTCAAAAATCAGATTTATTCAATTTTGTTTACTTAATCTAAGTTTATGAAATGAATTTTTTATGAAGGTTTAATTTCATTCTAATTATTAGTTTTTTAATTATTGTTCTTTTTATTTAGTTTTTAATTTTATTTGTTAACGTTAAAAAAATTGGTATATTTTTTAATTGTTGTCCACTAGAATCTAATATTATTTTTTATTTTATTGCATATTTTATTTTTTTATTGCTTTATTTTATTTTTTATTACATATTCTATTTATTATTTTCAATTTTAACATTTATTATTGTTATAAATTCATTATCATTTATCATTATCTTTTTTTTAATTTTTAAATATTTGTTGTTTTATTTTTATATACTTTAAATGATTGAATTAAAAATGATTAAATAAAAAATATATTTTCTATTATCATTAGACTTCATTTAATATTTATCTCTGTTTTTTCAATATTTAAATTTTATTTCTCTTATTACCGTTAGTAAATAATTATTTTAATATAATTATTTGCCTTTTTTAAATTATTTTGTATTTATTTTTATTGATTGAATTAAAAATATATTGTTTTATTATCCTTTGTGAATAATTATTTCAATTTAATTTTTCTCCTCCTTATTCTATTTTTTTTTTAAATGTAATATTGTTTTATTATCCTTTGTAAATAATTATTACACATTAATTTTTTTAAATTTTCTGCTCTTCTAAATTTTTTTTAGTAATTTTTGACAATGTATTATATTAATTATGTTCTGATTATGTATATTAAAAATATATTTTTTATTATCTTTAGTAAATAATTACTTCATTTAATTTTTATTCCTTTTTTTACTAAATTTAGATTTTTTAGTCTTTAATGTTTAAATTAAAAATATATTGGTCTTTAAATATTTATTTAAATTTATTTTTCTAAAGTATTTATATTTTATTTTTAATGATGACATTAAGTATACACATTTTGTTATTATTACTGAATAATTTTTATAGTTTATTTTAATTTTTTCTTTTTAATTTTTTTATTTGAATTAAAAATTGTATTTTATTAAATTTGCTTGCTATGTTTTTAAAATATTTTCCGTTCTTATTAATTTTTTTTCTTTCATTATTTATAAATTAAATAAATTAAATTAAACATTAAACACGCAATCCAAAAAGGAATAATGGATAATAAATTTAAAATTTAAATTTAAAGGCGTTTTTATTAAATATGTAATTATTTATTTATTATTTCATTTAAATAATCATTATTTTTTAATTATTATTTTATTATTATTTAATTTTATAAAAGTTATTAAACATTTAATAATGGTTTCTTTAAAACAGAACAGTCAAATTTATTTTACAATAATAAACAATATTTCTACGCTCGCAACTTTTAAAATATTTAATTTTTTTTCTTTTATTATACTTTTTATTTCTGAAAATTAAAAATAATTACTTTTGCACACCACTGTAAATATTTCTTTTTACTATTATTGCCCGCGTTATTGTGTTCTCTTTAACCGTTTGTCCAAAAAAAGCGTTACTTTATTGTTAATTTAAATTATTTTTACAATAAAATTATCACTTTTTTTTTCTATATTTTGTTGTTCTATTGAAATCGTAATTTTCTGCGTGTGTCCACCACCTTTGTATGGTGTTTGTTCACTTCTAATTTGCCAAAAATTCTATTTTGTCTGAGGTTGGAGATTTTTTTCGATTTTTTTTCGTTAATTTTTTTGGTTCCTAAATGTCCAATAGATTTTGTGCCCCTTTTTTTCTTGGTTTTTGACAAAACAGCAAATAAGAGATACAAAAACAAATACAACATTTAAAAACTGATCATTATTTGTTGCTGTTGTATTTGTTGTTGTCTTTTTTGTTCAATTTTATTTAGTATTTCAGTAGTGCTTTCATTTCTTTTATACTTTCGACGCAGAGACATTTGCTCGATATGATCACACTTTCTTTTCTTTTGATTTGATTTCATTTCAATATTTTCTTTTTTAAATCTCTTGATTTAATCTTGCAAAATACTAAAAATGAGTTGAAATGAGAAGCAAAAAAAAATGATCAAACGACAGGAGAAATGTTAGACATTTTGAAGATTTTTGCATGTTTATTGGGGAAATTTTCAAATTTTTAATACAGCAGAGTTTAAAGAGAGCGATGATATTTGGAAAAAATTTTTTATTCATTTAATTTCATTGCATTACAATAGATTTATCATTAAAAACGATCGAATACCACTTTTATTTTTTAGCCAAAATGCAATACTTAAATATAAAGGATAAATAAATGCAGCGATATAATCTCTTATCGGTGTACATAAGCAAAATGTAAAAAGCAGTGTCATCGCAATGAACTCCTGTCTGCCACAAAACCCTTTTCCTAACTAAGTTGAAGCAGTCAAATTATAAGGGGTCGTCATGTTTGAAACCCCTCACGTTATCTGAAGAGATCTATTCTGGGAACTGGCATCAAGCGGCTCCAGAAATTTATAAAAGCTTTACAATAATTCAGGCGTGATAAAATTTTAAGACTCATCAGCCCAAAAAGTTCTTATACTAACGGTTCGTTTAGTTTTGCACGGGCATCCTGTTTCCTAAACTTAAGTGGAGAGGTGTACTCGATTGATTGAACTCTTTTTCCCCACCCTAACTATGCAGCAAAATGAGTTTAATTTCAAAAATAAATTCAACCTATCGTCATGAGTCCATAACTGAATACATGTTAAGAATATTTTTAAATATTTATTTCTTAAAATAGAAAGTTAGGGAAGAGAATTAAACATAAACCTTAAAGGCTAATCTTAAACACTAACAGGACTGCTTAAACAACCTGCCTTAGCCAAAGGCATACAACGCTGTCTTCTCCAATCCCAACCATGACCAAATGCACAACGTTTACGACTTAAACTACCACGGGCACAATGATAATAGTAAACACAATTGTTGGGATGGCCTACATTGTGATCATGTTGCAATGCAGAGCAAATTGGTCTTAAAGGTTGTATTGTGGTTGAAGGCTCTACTAGCACTACATTTGTTGTAGAGGTTGTGGTAGTAGATGTGCTGTTAGTTGGCATACTGCTAATGGAAGTGCTGTTAATTGCCGTTGTTGTCTTCTGTTCACATTGTATAGGATTTTTATCGCAGGATAACATTTCGCCATTAAAATACTGGCCTTCAGGACATTCACCCAATGTGGAACGCAGACCATTGCATACAATATATTGACTACAATTGCCAGGATTTGTAACAATCGAACCCTTTCTAACGTTATTACAGTTTTTATGTGATACATAGTGCACAGCACCAGCTTCCTTAGAGAGTTTTACAATAAAAACTATTTGAGTTAAAAGAACTAAATTTGGCCAAAACATTTCAGTTCTTTGTTTTCGATTTCTAGACACTTCAGTTAACTGATAAAATTTGGCAAATTTTAAACTGTTTATATAGGAATGCAAATTAGCCATCTTTAGCGACAAAACAATCAGTTTGTCGTTCTGTCTAACTGTCGAATAACACATCACCAGTATCTGATTACAATTTTTCATTTAACCTTTGTTCAAATTAGTTGTTAACAAAACTAAGCATGACATTATCGATGAAGTTTAATGAGCTGTCATGTTAATATTTTTCTTATCTAACTGACGTTTATTAATTGAAATTTGTGGGTGAATTTTTTCTTTTACTTTATCTGACTGCAGCTAAAAAAAAGATATTTTTGGGAATTACATTTTGCTTCGACAAATTGCATGCAAATATTCATATTTAATTGGATTGACTCTGAGCCATGCTTGGAACCAATGCAACATTAATTCACCTCAGAAGGAAGATGAGAAGTTATCCTTAGTAGAACTGAACATCTCGAACAAAAACAGAGCTCTATTGTTGTTCTATTAAATTTTTCATGGGTAGCTTTCAAAATTTAGAGGCAAGAAAACAATGAAATTGTTTTGTTTTGTTTTGTTTTAATTTCTTTTAATGTTTTTCTTCATTTTAATTAAATTGTTTTACAAGATTTCATCAAATTAAAATCTACTATTTGGTGAGAAATATTGTTGTTGTAGTAAATGAAATCAACGCCAAGTGCTACATGCAACAAATTTAAATGAAAGTGTCTAGTAAATGATTGCATTTCTTTTCTTGTTGCTGTTTAAAGACAAATTGTATACTGTAGGCATGCAAGTAGTTATGTATGAGTACATATGAACATAAATTCCACAATTATGAGGAAAATAATTCGACATTAAAAAATTTATTTCTCACACTTAATCTGATTGTTTAACATTTTTCTTATTTAATTATATTAATTGTTATTATTATTCGCATCGTTATTATACATTCTGCTTAAAGAAAAAATGTTTTTAAACATTTTTAATTATTATTAAAAGGGTAAACATGAGAAATCAGAAACAGCCATTTATTATAAGTACCCTACGGTAGGTGGTATTAAATCAAATTTTTTTAATGCCAAAGATTCCCTTATTTTGAATCTCTTCAAATTAACGAATCCACTTTACATCTTGAAACATTGGTTCCATATAGAGCTCAGCATACTTTCGAATAGCAAGACAGCTACTAGAGTTCTCAAACGTTGCCTTTGAAATCAGAGTTTTGAAAATCTTTTAACGAAACACTGTGATATTCTAGAAAACTTCAGAGCAGATGAACTGGCCAGACCGACAACAACCACTGATGGATTATGCGCGAGTTTTTCATATTAAAATTCCATTAGAACCTGACAGCTTATGAATATCAACGTGTTAACATACCATCAGTAATACTCCCCCTCAACATAAATCGGGCAAACCCAATTAATATCGATTTATAAAAATGGTAGCAAAAATGAATTGGACATGTTCTATAACACCCAGAACTGAAATTGATTTGAATACCCAGGGCAGATACCCATAGCGGATAGAAAAGATTCAAACTCAATTATGAAGGCCCCATAGAAATTAGAGGATCATGAGGAATTATAAATATAAGAATACAGTCGTATGGGTGGTTTCGAATACCGGCAAGACAGCGCAGTCACTCTGAGTAAAGCAGGATAATGAACACACGAAACTTTCAATATCTATGAGAGCTACCAAACAAAACTGGACTCCATAGCATAGTGACGTTGTGCCTTCCACATCTAACGATTGGTTTTATACCATACGAATATCAGGATCGAGTCGTATTTTCTCTTTATGTTCATCGCACTCAACCCGTCCAAAGCAGGGGTATATAGGGTGTCCAAATAGCTGATCAAATCGGATTTTATATTGGAAGACACATTTTTTATGCCAAGTGCTGGTATGGAGGGAGGTGGCTACATATTAAGAACTTGTATATAATGTACATGTGTATGTGTGATTTTTTAGGTTTTTATTCGATTTTAGGTTGACAATTCATATAAAAACTTAAGTATTCTGGGTCCACTTTATAAATGCGTATGCTTAAGAACATTTTGCCTCAAAGTATTGTCACTTGTTTTTATTAAAAAATATTTCTATTGCTTGTAAAAATTTAATTGAATGTTTGTTGTTGTTGTTATTGTTGTTGCATTACAGATGCTGTGTATTTATACCAAAAATTAATTTATTGTTGTATTTTCTGTTTTCGGGGTCTGTGGAAAGCTGCACAATTTATTGTTGTCATTTGTTTTTAAGAATTTTTTTTCGAAAAGATTTCCACTCTTCTCCTAAGGCTGTTGCTGCTGTTTTTTTTTTTCATTAAAGGTTTATTTTGTGGATTATTTTGGTTTTCGATTCTATTCTGAAAATTTTTTTTCGCAATTGTAACATTTAAAAAGATTTATAAAAATATACACAGCCACATGCACACATACTCACATACATACATACATGTACATACCATACATGTTCTGAAGGTATTTCTCGTAATTAGTCATACATGCTCATGTACTGGCCATGCCGGCATATCAAAAAAAAATATGAAAAGCATGGCAACGGATAAGGGAAAACGTAAAACACTAAATTAAAATGGTTGCAAATTTCTTTTTTTTATGGCTCAGTTGACCACTAAACATTTTACTTGTCTCAATGACAAGTACACGTCCCATAACCTAACCTATCCATCGAATGGTATGTGAAGATGAGAAGAAATCAGAGAGTATAGAGCACTTTCTTTGCAACTGGAAGGAAAAGGTGATCTTCAAGGGCTTAAATTCTCGGTTGGTGGATGATCTTTAGGCTCTACTGAAGTATTGAAATTGAGTTGATTGAGATTGACTTCTTTATTTCCAAACACCTCCGAGTATAATTGAGGTAGACTTCATGCCTGTACCCCTCTCCAAAGGAAGCAAGCAACTATAAATATAGTGCTAACAGAGGGTAATTAAAGTTATAAATTTATTTAATATAAAAAACATATATTTTCTACAGTATAACGTAAGAAAACTTTAATTATTTACAAAATACAATTATTCTTGTAAATAATTATTACACGCGTAATTTATTACTGAAGTTCTTAATAATATTTGATGCCAGCTTAGATTTGCCATAACATTTCACAGTATTATGGGGAACACACATTTCCTTTTGATAATCCCAGGCATAATTAAAACTACATCTTGATATTGTTAAGAAACCAGAAATACACTTGAAATAATATTCACAACGTTGACTATGTGGATAATAGGCATTTACCAGGCGTGTGCACTTGGGTCTAGTTGTGGTTTCAACAACGTGTTCAGCAATGGTGGTAACAATTGCAGCGGAAGTTGTTGTTTCTGTGTCAGTTGTTATTAAATCGTCCTTTTCAGACTCCTGTTCCTCTTCTTCGTAGAGTTCCTCGCTTGCAGGACATATATTATCCACATCAATAACACATTCGGAAAGTTCTTCATTAAAATATGTTTCTTCGGGACAGTTATCCAGAAATGAATTTTCTTCATCGTGGCAATAGATAAATGCCCGACAATTATTTTCTACTGCCACATAAGAACCTGTGGGTACATTTTCACACTCCTCAAAATGTTCAGCAATACCGCAGACTGCTAATACAGCAACAATAACTAATTGACTGATTTTAAACATTTTTGTTTTGTTTTATTGTTTTTTTTAGTTTAAAAACGTCTTTATTTCGAAATATATTTTCAACAACTGTTAATGATTTTCAATTTAGTTGTACTATTTATAAGGGAAAGGTTTCGAGAAACCAAAACAATTTCTTGTGACCACAAGTTCACAGAGATTGTTATCTTCTTACTCACGTTAAAGATTTTTATCATTACGAAAAAGTCATTTAACTATCAAGGTTAAATTATGATTTCTTATCAGTTTTATAATTAATATTTAACAAAAATAAAAAATTGGGTCAATAATTTCTAAGAATATAAATTTATTTACGCCTGCAACATGGGCCGTTTCTCCTTGCCCTCCAAGTTTTCATTGGTAAGCGCATAACCAGTGCCGCCCTAGAAGCGTTTATGTAAGAAAAAAATAATTTCTTATCTTATAACATCTCCAAAACATTTCGATTTGAAATAATTACCCTTTGTAGTGGTATTATGTCCTTTTCCTTTAGTTTTTGATTGGTTAACGGATGTATCATGTCCTTTTTAATAAGTTTCTCCACACATTCCATGGTTACAACATCACCGCTTAAAGAAGATTGTAAAATATATTTCTGCACTTAATTTGGCAATTCGAAAAAACTATCTTCACCAAGAATTTTAATTATTTGAAGCAGAAATGTTCCTCATCACAGATTCTACATATTGGGATTGAAGCGATCCTTAATTTCCCAACAAAAGTTTAGATTGTCTCAAACCCTTTTGGTTTGACTCCTTATTGTCTTTGCTAAGTTTATCCTCCTTAACATTTCTTACCACTCCCCAGAAAGTGGAGTAGAAGCTCTTCTCCCTGCAAGACTGTTCATTGCTCCTTGCAAGACTTTTCATTCCCGCCTAACCTATATCCTTTTTTCCTCCTCCCAGATGATTCAGCTTGTTCAGGCAGTGCTAAACTATTCTCGAGTCAACCTCATACGAGCGTTATGCTCGGATGGAGGCATGGCTGTCAGATGGTAAAGCTATATCCTGCCCTTTGTAATTCCTATCCATGTTGAGTTGAACAACACACCTTTCGATGGCTCTGGGCCGAACTCCGCCGTTCTTCTCCCTCTATTTGGTAAGCACTTCTCTACATTATAGAGTTCACTGCTTGTGAGAGTTAAGGAGGGAGCTATTAGCCAGGTCAAGATGGCCTAGAATGAATCTGCCATTAGCTTAACCAATCTCTTCTTAGCTCTCATCCTCACTATCGTCTTAAATCCAACAAAGCTTTCTTCTGTAGTTTTTCTTTGCCCATATAGTAACAACGTACACCAGTTTCTGAATATTATTTAACTCTATCTCTCTGCCAAATAATGGCGCAATTGGACAGACATTCAATGCAGAAATCTTGAGCTGTGTTCCTAAGATTTTCCTTGAAGCCTTCTGTATATCTTATGGCATGGTTGGTTTTCCGGTCTGTCATTATTCAAAACTCAAAATCCTCCTACATTAGCCTCTATCATGCTATGACCTGTAATCACCACGAGCACCATGTATGTGTATTTATGGGGCTAATTTTAATATTAGCCTGTACGGAGAAGGGATACTTTATTTTCACAAAATTAATAAATTTATCATGCAAAAGCGCGCGCACATCTAAACTAAGCTGTCATTAAAACAGCATAGTCAACATTCCATCTGAGGCAAGATGGTCACAAATCATATGAACAATATCGGCATTTTACTGCCTTATAATTGGAAGACACTTTAGCAACCAACCCGCCGCCTAAAGAATATTCTCTACTCTACTCAATATACTTCGCATATCTGTAACTATTATATGCTTCAATCTATCTACTTTACATAAAAAATTGTTACTTACGTGGGTCTTAAAACTGCACAGGGCACTGCATTACTTAATATATCATGCGTCACTGGGCACATATATCTGGCCTCCTTGGCTATTAATGACTTTTTTGTATCACCATCTTTGACCAGAGTAAACTTCACATCTATTAAATCCTTAGCTTTTAACACCTTCTGAGAAACTGGACAATATATAGTAGGATCGGGCTTTTGAGCTTTAGCCAAACCAGCATTGGGACATTCTGAGGGCAACCAGAAACTTGGTAATTTCTTTTCATGACCATTCGACATATTTGAAATAGAACTCTCCTCTTTAGCTTCCCTTGATGTTGAAGGCTTTTCCACTGCACCATTTACTGGTTTGCCAGATTTGACAAACTGTTCAACACATTCTTGGCGCTTGCGATTTAACTCCTGGCTGCTTTCGTTTTCTTCCAATTTCTTTAAACGTTCATATTCCTTGAGTTTACGGCTATATTCGTTTTTCTTGGTAATAATATATTGTAATATGGCTTCCTTGTCAAAAAGATAACCATCCTTTGTAACCACAGGATTGCGGCAAGGCTGCAGAGTTAAGGAGCAGCAATCGAAAGATTTCACAGAATCTTTACCCACACGTTGGGCATTTGTGCCGTAACCAGATTCAGCAGCATCTTTTTTCTTCTCGTTATAGGTGTAAACAGCACCTGCTGTGCAATTTCTTGCATGGCGTGTCATTTTCTTTTATTATTTTTCACAAATTTCAATTTTATTAATTTTTTATTAATATCTGCGCCTTTTTACGGCGTTGTTTACAAGTTAACAAACAACTGACGTTTGAGTTTTGATGTACATAAAAGTACTGCTCATTTTTAGTTACAAGTAAATGTCAAAGTCTTCAGCGCTTTTAGTACCAGTGAAAAACCGTTACAATTGTGAATATTTTAAATAAAAGAATATATTTGCATTGTAAATTAATAACTTTTAATTATTAAAGTAGTAATTAATTAAGAATTTAGTCTTATAAATGTTTCTTTTGGATTTTATTTAATTAATCGTTAAATATTCCATTTTAAATAATCCAATGTATTGAAATAAAACGCTTTATTGCTGGAGTTATTGGCAACACTTTTAGAGTTGTTATTTGCTGATATTGACAGTTTATTTTCGTCAAATAGAAGCTTATTTCATTATATTACAAGCGCGCGAAATAAAGTAAAAGTTTTCTTCTGTGATAAAAAATTAATTATTTTATACTTAATGGATACGGTCGTTCTAATGCGTTCTAATAAAATACGTAATCATTCAAATACCACATCAAAAAGAAGGTTTTGCTTAAAAAATGTTAAATACTACGGTATACAGCGGAAGTTTTGTTCGTTCGGAGTTAAACGGAAATGAAAATTAGGAAACGAAAAGTGCCACCGGGTTATAGCTATAAGTTACATGTAGTGTTCCAAGCAGTGTTCTTCCATACATAATGTTTGCAATACAAAAAAATTGTGGTAATATTTGAAGCATATTCGAGTCGGAAGAAAGAAAAAAATGTTAACTGCTGAATACAGCAGAGTTCGTATGTGTATGTAGTTAAGCGTAAAAATGTAGTTGCTGAAGGCAGCAGTTAAGCGGAAATCAAGATGAAGAAAAAAATGCTACCGGGTTAGAGCTACAAGTTAAGTGTATATGTATAGTGCTCCAAGCAGTGTTCTTTCGAAAAAGAAAAAAAATTGTTAACTGCTAGCACAGCAGAGATCGTGTGCGTACGTATGTAGTTAAGCGTATGCAAATAATAAGAAAAAATTTACTCCTGAAGAAATCAGGAATCGTTTGCGTACGCAGTTAAGCGCATACAAATAATAAGAAAAAAAGTTCTGTCGGTATTGTTAGAGCAATAAGTGTGTGTGTTTTTGTCATAAATAAGGTGTTTTATTCAAATTGGAAGTGCTAAACAGCAGAGGCCATAAGCGTTTGGAGTCGAGCGGAAACGAATAAAAAGTGCTGCCAAGTTAGTATAAATTTATTGTATTGTAAAAGGGGATCAAGAGATTTTGTTCCTAAACAGTAATGCCAAGTTAGAATATATATTTTATACCAATATAAATAACCGTTACAATTTCTAAATATTTAAAATACAGTTCAAAAAAATCATTTTCATATTATATTTGAAAGTAGAATTAAAACTCCATTATTTGTTTACTTTAAACATTTATTTATGTTTATTATTTATATATTTCCTTTAATCATATCATATATTCTTTTTGTAATGCATATAATCATTCCCTATTTTAACAATTTTAATACATACTATATTATTTCCAAACTTATACCATTTCCTATATATGTATACATATATTGTATATATAATATAAACATATCATTTATCATGTTTATAGGCTATTAAGCCTAAATTTTATTTTTTATGATGCTCTTAACTACTTAAGAAACTGAAAAGTAATAATTTTTTTTAATTATTTGTGTTTGGTTTTTGTTCACATGATTTATCACAGAACAATAAATGATAGTTTCTTAAACTAAATCGAAGAGATTGTGTTATTAGAGTATAAAGTTCATAATAGATAGTTTTTGTTTTTGGCAAAAATTGTTTACTTTTTTTAATTGCTTAATATTATATATTCTCTCTTATTTTTTTTTATCGAATATTTCTATAAAAAAGAAGCATGTTGTAAAAAAATTTCTAAGATTTCCTTCTGTCTTTTAATTATTAATTTTAAATATATATAGATATAGACTGTTTTTGTTTTTTAGAAAAATAGAGCATTTATGTAGAGATATGCTTACTAAATTTAAGAAAAATTGTGTATGTGCATAAATGTTTATTTGGTTTATTAATACATAATAAAGTTATACATTTATTTAGATATACTCGTAAGTAGTTATGTTTTTTGATGTATATTTTTTTTTGTTGGTTTCACTTATAATCTTATGCTAGTTGTTTATAAATAATTTGAGCTTTACAATCTTGGATTGTTTTAAACGATATAAATACTTTCATTATTTTAACCACACATTTAATAGTATTTTAAAGGAATACTGGAAGAGGCGCTCACCTTTTTTGAAATACTGTAAAAGCCACAGATTCCAATTTTATTGTAACCCCAAATGGCTTTAATAAGAAAATAAACGAGTTGTGTCTCTTATGATATGCGAAGATGATTGTGTTTTTAATGGAATGTTACGCCTTGAGTATGTTTGGCAGGAACACTCCTTCCTTCTATAGGATTTGTGATAATGTGGGAAAGCCAGATTCTGTTTAGCACATTCGGTGTCACTGCCCTGGTGAACAGAGGCAAAGACTCAATATCTTTCGCATTAGCTTGCTTGTGTGATGACAGCTCTTTCCTTTTCCTCCATTTTCCTCCCTTATTTACTTCCGGATCACTTATCCTAAGTATGTTTCTTTTTTCTTCTTTAGTTCATCATCATCTTTTCATCATTCTTTTGTGGTTCGATTCATGATTCTGATCTCCGTATGGAGATATTTTATCATCTAAACTCTTAACCTCTGTTACGTTACTCTACTGTTACGTCTACTCAAGTAAACTTGTTTACTTCCCTGTAAAGCCATATAAAGTTATTATAAATTGCTAAGACCATTTTGAAATTTCTTATTTGATTTAGAAAAATTTCGAAAATAGAAGTAAAATGTAAAACTTACTAGACTAACCCTTAAAACTAAACTTTATTATGCCGTTATATAACTCCTTACATCATTTGGTTTTTTTCTATCCTTTTTCTTTAAAACGTTTTTATGGTTTTTAATACTAGCTCCAGCTGTCGTGTTTTTGTTTAAATTAAAATCTTATCATAGGACGGCGGTGGTGATTCCTCCATTGTGCTGATGTCCTCTTTGGCTTTGGTCTCTGGCAGCAGTATAGCTATATGATATGGTGGCGGTCCAGCCTGGGCGTTAATATTGATGCTTTGAATCTGTTCCTGTTGTTGAAACTCATGCAGACCACTGATAACAACATCATCTATTGAATTAACCATAGAACCTCTGGCATTTACCTCATTAGCAGCAGCCATCTCATCCATACTACAACGGTCCCGTGTCTGATCACGTGAATTGGATCTTGACGTAGAGGCGGAAGCAAACAGTACACGCGGCACTTTACATATCGATACGAAACAAAACGCAAAGACAAATGTGGCCGTTAAAAGCCAAAATAGACCAACTTCGAATTTCGTACCATGATTATCGAAATAGACTTTAATGCCTACAATAAAGGCTATGGCTAAAACTAGGGAAGCAAATATACCACATTTCAAATGCAAAGGAAGAAATTGTAAATCGGTGCTCTCGATGGAACGATTAGTGCGTCGCACGTGACGTGAGTGCTGCTGCTGTTGATGATGTAGATGATGTTGGCCATTATTTGTTGTCATAGCATTGAGTGAAGAGTTTGTATAGGTTGTGCGTTGATTAACCGACAAATTGCTGCTGTGATCACAAATGCCAGGTGTCAGGGTAGTGGTTGTTGTCAGAGGTCGATTAAATGTCGTAACAATACGGGGTGACGTTTGGTACAGTTCAGCGGAGATATTGGCAGTTTGATTGGGGCTGTAAAGAGATGAGAATTAAATATAAGGGACATATAAAGCGGGTATGTTTTCGGATCGTTATAGTTTTTAAAGAAACCCTCCCTCACTTCTATAACATTAGAGTCGATCGACACTTTTCGTAAACTTCGAAGCACTTCTGATATACATTTGTTCGTTAATCCCTGAGTTGTGTCCATAATTAAATTTATTTTCCACAATTCTAACTCCAAGCTAATGTTCCTTCTTAATCTTATGACTTGTGATATGAACTACTATGCCTATGTGTAATTGGAAAAAATTATGTAGGGTTCGATCGATATCAAAATAATATAATTTTAATAACTTCAGCAACTATCCTCGTTTGTTTCTTTTTAATTGAATTTCCCTATTTATGACAAGAATGAGTGTGTATGTGCGATATCAATAAATAATGCTGTCGTCATGTTAACAACATATGTACCTTTGATGTAGATGCTGTAGTTGTTGCTGATGATGTATACCATGTTCGTTTAATGTATTTAAAGATGCATCTAAAGATTGTTGCTGTTGCTGTTGTTGTTGTAATTGATTTGTGGTAATTGCTGACGTTGAACTAGGTCCTGTTGTTGCGGTTGTTGCTGTTGTGTTCGTCATCAATATTGAATTGGAATTAAAATTTAAAACGGCTGCGGCGGTGGTGTCGGTGTTGGTGGTTGTCTGTTGCTGCTGTAATGTTTGTAACGGTGTTGTTGTCGCTGTTACAATATTCATTTGTGGTGGTGGTTGTGGTGGCTGCATAGTTCTTACCGACATGTTACCAAATTGAGGATGTCGATAACGTTGCTGTTGTTGTTGTTGTTGTTGTTGTTGTAAATGCGTTGAGTGTGTTTGTGTTTGGTAAGTTGTTGCCCCTGCTGTTGTGGTTGCTGCTGTTGTGGCTGCTGCTAAGGTGGCATTATTCAAGGAAGTACAATTTAAATTGTTACCTGTCGGTGATAGTAGTGTTTGAGCTGTTCCGTTATGATTATTGTTACTCGAATTGGGTGCATGATGATGATGATGATGACTTCCGCCAGCTGCTGCCGCTGCTGCGGCTAACTGCTGTTGGCGATTATTGTTGTAATAGTGATGTGTTGAGGTGCCAGCAACTGGTCTATTAAAATTGCGATTTGTAGCATGATTATTAGCGGTATTACTATTGTTATTGTTATTGCTGGTCGTTAGACTGCCACTGCCGCTGCCACCAGAACGATATTGAGCTCCGCTACTCGTTGTTGCTGTATGGCCATGGTATTGTTGTTGCGGCTGACGGTGGACTTGTACACTGCTTTGATTTGCGGCCGCATGTGCTGTATTGGCTGACGACGATGAAGACGACTTGTGACCAATGCTGCGTCTAGGTGGGTGACCAAAACTTAAACCCGAGCCACCCGTGTGCAAAGAAGCGGCCACTCGTGATCTACCAAAACCACATTGTGGTGAACGTTTATCAATCCAAAAATGCATTCTAGCGGCTCTTTAGATTACGCCTAAAGACAATAAGAACAAGAACGAAAATTATATCTTAAATTTCAATTGCTTTCCTACCGAAAAAGTTCAAAACACTTGCAACCATAACAGGAAATATGCCAAGAAAAAGAAAGTGAAAGAAAAATTTGAACTCAGGAACAAAGAAATTTTAAGTTTTTTTGTTACACACACACACACACACATACACACATATGTACATATATATAAATGCGAAATACAATACTTATACATACACGAACAGGATATTCACTAATACTAGTTCATATGAAAACTTATGCAGGCACTTACACGCTTACATACTACATGTTCGGAAAATATATTTTCTATCGTGCATATAAATAGCGGCAGTACTGCAGTAATTACACTCAAAGAAAGTAAACAATCATCTACTGGTCTTTCGTTTTCCAACATGGAAGAAGCACACGAATAATTGGTTGGCCCGTCATCAATCACAATTTGGGTAAAAGAATTTTTTTGTATTTAATTTGCTGATGTCTTATCATATCATTTAATTTATCTTGAGTATACAAGAGCATGCCTATACCGTTACAGCATGCCTATACGATATACATTACTTAGATATTTAGTGCACCACAATACTATGTACTATGCCACCTCTTTACAACGATTGAAACAAGAATTCCTGCATTATCCTGTACTGCCCTATCATTTTCATGAACATTTTTCTCGTGTTTAAAAATTTACACAATATTAACTCACCCATACGCTAACACTTGGACACAAAACTTACACTTAAAACATACACACTTACGCATTGAAATAAATCAGCAACAACAACAGCAATATGGCATGTTGTTAAATAGTGACGACGGTGAGAGTGAGAGTAAGAGAAAATAAACATTATAAGTCAAATGGAAATTTATGTTTAGATTGTATATACAATAAATTTGTGTTGTTGTTGCTGTTTTTCGATTTCTTGTTTTTGTTTTTTTTAATATTTATTAAGATGCATGACTAACTATGTATGTATGTATATATTTTTATAACCTGGCAAGGTCAATGAGCACTAACAAACCAACCACAAATATTTTTAACAAGAAAAAAAGAAAAGCAAAACCTTCTCTCTAAAATAAAACCAAAGCTCACCTGGGGAAAGAGATAAATAGCAAACTAGAGAGAGAGAGAGAGAGATAGAGAGGGGGAGAGAAAGTGCACACAAGTACACATTTAATATATGTATGCACATATTACTAAAGATGCTGTTATTATTACAACAACAATAAGGAAAGGAAAACTTAAACCGCCATGTTAAATATTAACGGTTTTAAATTGCCAAAAAAGTTTAAATTTCATTTTCCCGTAAACAATTTAAAAAAATGTTTGGTGTCAAAACAAAAGACGAAACAAAGTTATTTTGGAGTAGGTGGGGGCGTTCGGAAGGAGATGAAATAAAAATTAACTCCATTAAATGTTCACTCATCCAATAGTCGTCTTTGTTTAGGACAATTTTTCTTTTAATTTTTTCTTTCTGCAAACAAATCACGTTCCTTTCCAACACATTTAACAGACAGTCGGTCTTCTTAACGCATTCCACCCTCTCTCCTTCACCCAAAATGTGTTGACTTTTAATGCAAGTGTGAAAATTCTGTTGTTATTCCCCAGTTGATTTAACAAAACCTTTGTCGTACAGACAGTTATTTTCCTTGTTTAACTTAAATTTTTGTGGATTATATCATTACAGTTGAAAGGTTAAAAACCTGTTAGACAAAGTAACATAAAAGTAGGAAAGCTTGGTTAGAAAGGAAGGCCTCAAATAGTTATAAAAGTTAATGAAATTCAAAAAAATAATAACTTTTAATATTACCTACCGGTTCAGCCGGTATATTACCGTTGATACCGTTTTACAAATATTGTAGTATCATTTTAAAGATGCAATTTATGGTTTACGCAATTTGTTTGCGATTAGGTTGAATTGTGATGATTGCAAACATTTTTTAATTGCTGCTTGAGTGATTCCCAATGATTTTGAAAGTTCTTCTTGACTTCTTCGTGGCGTAATTGTCTTCCTTTGTTTTCTTTATCTTTTATTTCTTTGTTTTCCTTGAAGTTATCCCTTTTGAAACCTACAAACTATCTCTTCCCTTTAGTCTGGATTATAACCTAGCTTCTCACACCACCCATATTGCGTGTGTGTTAATTTTATCCATAAGCTACTAGCATTTTGCAGATTTTTCAGAAACTCTAAATGTCTCTTTGAGATGTCTGAGCTGAGATTCGCAGCAGTCAAAGAGCTTTTTTGAAAGTTTGTTTGGAGAACACTGAAGCCCTATAATTTTACAAATTCTAAAAACTATTATCGCCGGCTTTTGAATATCAATTACTGGAGCTTGACCACTTTAACCCTATATCCTGTTAAACTTTAGTATTCTATTCTATATTCTGTTGTTACCCTAAAGTAGGAATATTTTACGTTACGGGACCGTATCTATTCCACAAGATATGTGATTTCTCAGTTCAGCGGAGGGACAGAGGACACCGTCTCTTACGTGGTGTTCAAGATAAAGGTGAAAAATTTAATTTATATCCATTCATTTTCGACTCCATACCCATTGTGTAATTTTAACCATTTTATTGCCGTGTATTGTGGATTAATGCGTGTTCATATTAAAAAGAAATAGAAAAACATGGCACTAATACCTATATGCGTGAGGGTCAATATTATGAATTTACATATTAAAAGGCCAAGAATGTATATTTATTGTATGCGTGAATATTTGTGTTTGTAATTTAACCCCGTCTTGTAATGTATGCCGTTATTTTTTTTTTTTAATAGAATAGATAATATAAAGCAAATATTCGTCATTGGCCCTATAATAACAATAATACATGCATTCATACATACATACATACATACAGACAGACATATGTATATACACAATGTTTCTTAAAGAGTTGCTAGACTCTTGAGATTTATAGACATACAACACAGTACACTAACAAAGTCTCAAATGATCTTCCATTTATATCTATGTGTATAAGGTATCCATATAATGTCTTCACTCAATCCAGTTGTCCTCACAAACTTCTTGATGTTGTTCGGCTTCACTGCGGCGTCACTACTTTCCGCCTAGCTTTTATATGCACCCAATAGCTTTCTTTTGGTATGTACTATGACCACACAAATTCGGAAAAAAATTTTTGGCGCAATTAAGAGATCATCCCCTGGTTTAGTACCAGCTCAGAAGGGCATAACTCTCGATAAATGAATGGATGTTGCGTAGGATGGAATTCAATTGGACTAACGTCATCACTTTTGGCCTATCTGTCAATGGTATGAAACAAAACTATCTTGACTTTTGGGAGAGAATCAATTAGGCTTGTAAAGGGCATAATTGCTCGATGCTTTATCGTAGGACGTACATTGGCCAGAACGTATGGGTTCCTATTGTACGAACTGTCACTATGAGGAGGAGTATTCAGCTTAAAAATTTTTATTTTCAAATTTCCATTCGTTTTTCATGAATTCTTCTTTGTTTTCCACCTTAAAATATCAGTACCGTTAATTAAACTCCATGGTCTGGCAGCCTCATTCCATCAAATATTTATTTGCAATACGAATAACGTATATGTGTGCATGTGTGTGTTTCTGTATGACATCAAAATAAACATCCGTCCATTTTTATCTTTTTTGCTCACCCTCACTCCCTTTCCAACACGTATGTGAATACATAACCGTACAATTACTCATTTAGTAGTAAAGAAAAGAGACCAAATTAAAACAATAACAATAACAACAAAAGAATGCTCAGATTTTTAATTGAATAAGAGACAAACACACACAGATACACCTACTTGCAGGCACTTGAATTGAATTCAATTTCATGTCATTCAATATTGTTCTTCGTTAGCACAACATTAACAGCAACAACATTGAAGAAGTATGAAACGAAACATAATGAAACAAGGAAAGTGGGCATCGCAGGAACCATTGAAGATCGAACACAATGAGAACCACCACCTCTCACCCTGTAAACAGAACACGAATATATATTGTGTGTTGCCCACGAGAACGATACGATAATGATCGACAAATTAAAGCAGGTGTTTATAATAAAAAAGATTGTTATCGATACTGAATTTTGTTTAAAAATTTTATTTTTTTTTACATTTTTATTTTTCTTTTGAAATTGAACTTTGCTTTGGGGCTATACAAACAAATACAAAGAAAAATGCAAATATTGTTCGTTTGCATTGTTGTTCTTGTATGGTATGTGTGTGAATGGCATTTACAAGTATGGATATCCGGTGGGTGTTTAATGATTGATAGCGTTAAAAAATCTTGGCTGACCATGTTTTTGGAATGAGGCCATCGTTTATTTTTTGCTTTTTTGTGTGTCCTTTTTACAAGATTTAAATTTCATTTCTATTGTAAAATTTATTATAGGTTTTTGAATGGTTTCTTTACCCTGACAAATAGTTTCGTTAGCAAATACACAATAAAACTATTTTTTTTTTCAATTTTTAACAAATCCGACTGTGTATTACTCTACAACGACAGCTAAAACTATGATTCCCATTCAGTTTGATGGAAATAGAACCAAAGTAGAGAATACAATTTCAAACATTTTAACAAGAAATAATTCTTTTTTTCTATAAAAAAAACAAATCATCCACAAATCATCCAGGAAATCATCATTCAATGATAACTCCTGGCTAGCATTTCACAACCACCCTGATAGTTTTATAAAGTTGAGGATTCTTTCAAAAACATCTTTGTTCAGTGAATAAGTGAATCCTTCGGTACAGGTTGTCAAATGCCGGGCAATAACAGCAACGACGTTGTGCGGTCTTCTCCTCTTTCTCATCATCACCGCTTCTGGTAAGAACGTTACTCTCAGGTTTGTCTAGATCCTGTAGGAAGTTTATTATTCCATCCTTCCTTGGACAATGGTTAAAGTCAGTGTAAGATGGTTTATTTACTCTTCTGCAGAAGAGAGCCATTGGTGGACAATCTAAGTTATGCTGCACAAAAGCTCTAGGGGCCTAGGCATTGTATTACTGCCAGTAAATATGACATATCACTCACTACTCCTTAAACTCTGATACCCGATTCGCACAGTGGCTGCCTTTATTATAGTCATTATTTCAGCAGACAGGGAGTCTACAATCTGAGATTAATCGATACTGGGGATTAAGGGTCTATAAGTCTAGCTTATCCATGAGACCAACAGTTTGCTCAGTTGAAAGCCTGTTTAATACAATACAAAGTGTCGTCCGAAAACCGCATAGTCTAGTAGGTATATAATAAAAATTAACGACATCGCCTCAGAAATCTTCTGGCAAAAACTCGGAGAGTAAATGAAAAGTTTCTCAAAAAATCTATCATTTAGAGTCGACTTTAAATTGTAGATCCCGCCACTCATGGATAAAAATTAACACAACAAGGGTGGTGTGAGGAGCATGATTATAATCCTGACTAAAGGGTTGTAATAACCAATTAAGTAAGTAAGTAAGTAATACAATCAATTGGTACCGAGAATTAACGGCCCCTAAGTCTTTCTTATCCATGAAACCAACAGTTTATTCTGTAAGCAGTAAATTTACTTCTCACGGGGTCTAGATCTTTGAATTTTAAAATATCACGGATTCTCTTGATTGATAAATTCTATTATAGTTTCCTATGTTCTGTGAATTGGTTTGTTTATTGTTTGATTATATTAGGAGGTTTTTAAGCTTTTGATTAATTTTCTTATTAAAACATGAAAAACTAAGCATATAAAGTGCATTCGTGCCTTTTAATTCGCTTTTAATTATGCTGCTGCTTATTTTATTTATTCTATTAAAGTCATGTTAGAACGGACTAACTGACTGACGGTATACGAAATCTACACGAAATACTCAACCTGCATTTGTTTTATTTACTTGACTAATCGTGTATGTGTATACATTCCATACAATATATAGGTGTGTATGTATGTGTTTATAAGTGCAAGCGTAGTGAATGAATATAATATTCCTTTTTTTCTAGTTTTTCTCTTATAAACCATATAACGGTAGTCCCCTTGCTTGAATTACATATATTGAGTTTGTGTAAATGTGAGAGTATATGAAAGAGAGAGTATTTTTTTTTGTGTGTGTATGCATACATACATATATTACCAAGTGTTACTGCTTTAATAAACGAACGAATACAAGGATATTAAATTTTTTTTAAATTGTCTGCTTTTCTTCTTACTTTGCTATGCGAAAAAAATGAAAAAGAAAATAGAGAAAAAAAGCGAAATTTTCATACCGTTTTTTGTTTGTTGTTTTTGGTTTCTTATTAAAATTTCTTATTATATTGCTGTTGTTGTTGTTGCTGTTGTTGATTTTAATGCAAAAAGTTGGTCATTAATTAAATCCAACATATTGTGTACATTAAAACACTGGGTTTATTATAATATTATATTTTCTTCTTTTATTGTTGTTGTTGTTTTTATTATTATTAATATTGTATTTATTGTTGTTGCTTTAAACGTCCTTGATTTATATTTCTAGTGCAATGACTCGATTGTAAGCTTTTTTCAATGCATTTTGTTGTTGTTGTTGTTGCCTTAAATGCCACTACTTAAAATGCACGATATTTAACTTTTTATTTTATTTTTAATAAAAAAAAACTTAAGAAAAAAAAACTTATTCCTTCTAAATGGCAGTTTTAAGTTTCACTTTTTTCTCTTATATTTTTTTTGTTTTTTTAACGCTTTCACTATTTATTTATATTTTTATTTAATTAAAAAAACTTTTTTTTAATAAATTTTTTTTCTAAATTCTATCATATGTTGTCCAGGCATTTAAAAATTAATTTCCTTCTTTTTATAATTTAAGTATCAAGGTTATCTTTTCTTTAATCATTATTAAACATTTAAAATTCCGAAATACTGTTTATAATAAGTTTTGCAAGCTCTTGAAATACTTCTTTTTTTAGCTTATACTTTTACTGCATATAATTTAAAAAAAAAATGACAAAAAAAATGACAGAAAAAAATTCTCTGTTTTAAGCACATTTTGTTTTGATTTCTTGCATCCTCGTTGTGTTTAAGTCGCCTATACAGCTGAATGAAAACACTCAACTAAAAATATGTTGTTTTTGTTTTTCGGTATGTGTTATTTGTAACAGTAAATTTTGCTCTAAAATCCTTTTGGCAACTCAATCTAATCAGAGAGCAATAGCAAGTGAGAGAGACTCTCCCATAAGTTATTACGCATGCCCTTTTAAACAAATGTCATCGAAACTTTGCATGTAAGTAAAAAAAGGAAACCGTTATTTTGAATTTATTTCATAAACATATTTTACAGGGGGACCAGTCTTTTTTTTCGCTACTATTTCCCATACCACGTTGTTGAGCACATCTTTCAATGTTGTGGACTTCGTCTTCGACGATACTAGTGAGTGTCCAATGGATTTTGTTCCACTATCTGTGCTTGCCATATTTCTCATAAAATACTCCAAATTGCTCCATTCATTGACGGTGCCAAGCATTTTTTAAAATTATAGAGTTTGTTGATTTTCTCAGGTGACAGTTAAGGGGAAAGCCATTCCGTTATGACGGATTTTGATACCACAAGAATGTTTTATAAATTAATAGTATTTGCAGGAAATTATACACTTTGGATGCAATAAAAAAAGATAAAAGTTTGAAACAATTGCCTCCTATGGGGTTCCCAATATATTGATATTCCTATCTTATCAAAAAAAATTTTAAAATAATGCACTGGCCTCCAGCAAAGAAGAATCGCAAGAAATACATGAGAAATTTGTTAGCCTGTTATCATTCACAATTTTCGTAAAAAAAAAGAATTTTTAACAGAGATTTTTGGTATTTTAATTGATGTCTTATCATATCATTTAATTTATCTTAACTATACAAGAGCATGCCTATGCCATCGCAGTATAGGCAGGATCCACAACTATACACTTACAATGCCACAATTTCAGCAGTCACTGGAACTACTTCGTCAAAATATTCATTCAATTTTAGAAAAATTGAAGTCATTTCAATTTTAGTTTGTTTAACTAATGAAACATAAATACGTATTAAACACAGTCGGGGACAAATAATTGGGACACTATAATGTAAAATGAATTAACTAACTTACAAATCAAATAAATGCTGCATCATTTATTATGATTTAAAGAAAGAAAACAATCAGTTTCCTTCTTATCCATATCAGTCCAGTAGAGCCTTCCAATATTGCCCATACACACTTTTTGCCAACTAAGTTAGGCCACCCCCTATATTAAACTGTTCTGGCCAGCGACAATCACGAATCACGTACAAACAAGCCAACTTCAAAAGGGAGGCGGATTGGCGACACTCTAATGAAAGCTTATGACGATTTTACGAGAGAAGGATTGGAAAGCCAGCTCATATTTTAAGCAGACAGAGAGAGAAACTGATTCCCACGAACTGAACTGGACTCATAAAATAACATTGGCTTTAGACACTCGTAGTTGGAGCAACTCGATGTAGTCGCCGTGGTGTAGTAGGTAGTGTGTTGGCTTACTATTCGTAAAGCCCGGGTTCGTATCCCAGGTCAGACATCAAAAATGAAATATGAAAAAAAAATATTTCTTCGGCGACTTCCTCTCAGCAGATTTCTGGCAAAAACTCTGAGAGTAAAATAAACTGCTATGAAAAAGTTTCTCAAAATTCTGTCGTTCGGAGTCGACGTTAAACTGTAGGTCCCGCCACTCACGTATAAAATTAACGCACACAACATGAGTGGTGTGAGAAGCTAGGCCGTAATCCTGACTGAAGGGTTGTAATGGCCAATTATGTATGTATGTATATGTATGTAGTTGGAGCAACTCTTTGTAGCCCTATGATCAACAGTGAATCGATCTGGATCTTGATCTCAATAACGAAATGGCGGATCTTTTCCCCCTTTTTTCTAAATAACGGAGTGAAAAATAGTAATTTTTTCATTGCGGTCTTATGCTTATAGGCGAACACTGTACGTTTTTAAATCAAATTAGAAGAAACTAGAATTTTTGGCAAAAAAAATAAATTTTTTATCTTAATGTTTCTCATAACGGTTATCATAATGTTTCTGTAGAAATCATAACATACCGAGCATATATAAGTGACAACTTTTTAAAAACTGAAATTACTTCTTCTATAATTTTTGGACCCACCTCTTCTAACTAGCAAAGACAAGTAAGTTCTAGTGCCAATAGAATTTCAAAAAAAAAAGCTCTTTGAAAAAGTATTTTTTTAGTGTCTCCAAAATTTTGCATCTGTCTTGCTATTATACTGCTCCAGCTTCAATGGCAAACAGTTGTCGCTGCCGTATTCGATTACGCCATCAATGTGTGTGAAAATGCCTCGGACTACATATTCGTACAAAATATCGGGAATTGCAGTCAATATTTTGTGTGTATCGATGGTCAGGCCATAGCTCAACAATGTCGTATGGGTCTATACTTTGATGCCAATAGTCAGGCTTGTGTAGCAACACGTAACGTTTGTTTACAGTGTCCCAAACATAAAAAAGCCAATTTACCCTTACTTAAGACTTGCGACAAGTACGTGAGCTGTTACTATGGCAACGTTTATTTGAGAAAATGCGAGGACCAACAGCAATTCAATAGAATAACTGGCAAATGCGATGCGGCTAAAAACGTGGACTGTGTAGACAACCGTTGTTCAATACACGTGTTAGATAATAATGCTACATACGTGACTAGTGCCGCCAAATGTGAGAAATATTTTATGTGCCAAAAGGGCAAACTGAAAGCGTTGACTTGCGGCAAAGGTTTATATTTCAGTACGAAATGTAATTGCTGCGATCTAATGGATAATGTTGAATGTCTAGTGAGTATTGTTTGATTACAAACCTAAGGAAATCAGGTTCAAAACTGAGAGAAGGCGAAAAAGTCATTCACAATTCGATCTATCGCAAACATTGTCAAAAGTTTTCAACGAGTGTTTAAAACCCATTTCAAATACTTTTAACTTTTATTTCAGATCGAAGAAAACCCAGAGACTAAGCTTACAAATGTTAAGGAGAAACGCATCTCCCAGGAAAGCCTGATGGAAAAACTTCATTTGCCCACCATATTGAGTAGCAATGTCAATATTAAATGCCCTACCACTGGTTCCTTTATCTATCCCTACCACGGCAATTCTGACTACTACTATACCTGCATTAATGGTCAAGCTTCTCTTAGAGCCTGTGCTGAGGGTTATCAATACAATGTCACTCAGAGACGATGTGTTAAACCAAAACTAGAAGAAGACAATGACGTAGCAGACTTTGAGTGGAAGGTACCTCTAGAAGAAGTTGAATTATTTGAAGTCAACTGTCCCTTAGAAGGTGCCACAATCATGGCTCACAGTGAGAGTAAAGAAAAATACATCTTGTGCATGAATGGCCAACCTACAGTGTTTGATTGTGCCGAAGGTTTATTTTACAATGACAAATTGAAAAAGTGTTCAGAATATATGGGTGAGATCGCCATTTATCAAGCCGCTTTGCCTGGAGAAACTAATAACATTATGTGTCCCAAATTTGGCACGTTTAAATATCCCCACGCTAATGACACCCATTATTATTTGTGTACTGATGGAAAGGTCTACATATTGGCCTGCGAAAAAGATGAGATTTTTGATAGTGACATCAATATATGCCGTGAAATGTCCAAAACGGATATGAAAAGAACTGAAACGGTAACGAATGATGAAAACATTACAAATAAGCCCAAAGCAACCATAGTAGCTGAGTTTGCCAGCAATATTATATGTCCGAAATTGGGCACCTTTATGTTCCCGCACAGCCAGAGGAATCGTTATTACGTCTGTATCGATGGTCATGCTATAGGTTTTGCTTGTGCCGACGGCTATATATACGATTCTGAAGTGAATGCCTGCAAACCCGATAGTCAAACTTTACAGGCAGAAGTACCCGCACCTACTTTACTAGATGAACCGGTCAATATTTTATGCCCCTCTTCAGGAGCTTCTAAATTTCCTCATTTGGCAAGAAATAAATTCTATTTGTGCATCAATGGCATGGCTTCTGTATTAGCATGTCCTCAGGGTACTTTATTCGATGCTGAGTTATCAAATTGTCGCACCCACTTGGAACAAGAACAGGAGGATGATGACTCTAAAGTTCACACAACAACTGATGTCACTGTGGCATGTCCTAAACTGGGAACTTTTGTTTATGCTCACACTAACAAGACTCAATATAATGTTTGTTTAGATGGCCAATCAATTGTATTAACTTGTAACGAGGGTCTAATATTTGATCCTAAGGAGAAAATTTGTCGTACTCCCAATGCAAACAAGGTAGAAAATATTAAAGCTTTGGTCGATCTAAAGGCGAATCTTGTCGAAATTCTAAATACTGCTGAAGGAGACAATAATTCAAGCATAGACTTAAAGGCAATTCCTACTGAAAATGTTGAAGGTACCGAAACGCATACTACCGATGTAACTGAAGTAAATAAATCTATGGAAATCGAAAGCTCCGATATTAATAAAATTGTGCAGAATTCTAAAGTTGAAGATCTAGAAGCCTTGGTAGACTTACGGGCAATTCCAGTTGAACATGTTGGAACTGTAGATACTCTTGAAGTCTCTGAAACTTTGGAACCCGACAGCTTATATTCTAATGGCGACAACAATTCGGAAATTCATAAACAATATAATGAAGTCCTATATGCCATAGAGCACAACAGCAACGACATCGCGACAACAGACGAAGTAGACCAATCAGTTGTAGCTGAAAATATTTAAATCCTAGAATCTAGAGATAAAATTTCAGATTTAATTGAGCTGTATAAAGTTTTTTTGTAGAAAATATAAGTCAAATAATATAGAGTTTAAATATGGCGTTTATTTTTAAAACTGTAGAAATGCTCTCGCAATAATGGCCTATTTTAAGTGTTTAAGAATAAAATTTTCGAATAAAAACTAAATGAGTATTTAGTTTAAACCCGAAAAACCTACCTTGGTAGCAAAAACAATCTACTGCAGACAATCACTAGCAATAGATATGGAGGGAGGATATCTTCATTACACTGGACACAGCGTCTTGGAGTTATAAAGATTCCTAAGGCGGTTAGGACAAAACAAGTCCAACACGAATTTCATATGGGGGCATTGTGACTTAAAAAATCAGACGGCTGACAGCTAATTACTTAACTATCCCCAGGCAGAACCAGTGATGATAAATAAAGGGGATCTTTTTACCATACCATCGGAGTACTTTGAAATGGACAAATTTTCCTCGAAAAAACACATTTGAACAGATCTCATATCCAAGTTTTAAAAGATTTCTTTTTTATTTTTAAACAAATTTTAATTTTAAGTTTAACGAGTCTTGTCGGCTTTTTTCCTTTACTTCGGTTGCTGCTGCTTAGAGCGTATAATACTTTCCTTCAGTTCTCTTATGCGCGTCCTCTCTGCTCTCAAATTATCGGCTTGTGACCTTAAATCGGAGGAGAAATCCTGAAACATGCTTAACATGGTCATGATTAATTGTTCCTTCTCATCGGTGGTGGCAGCAGCATTTAAGTCAGCCATAGTAGGCATTTGAGGCATGGTAAACGTATTAATGTTTGCCAAGTCGGCTGCAATAGAAGTCAGAGGAGTTGCTACAGGTACAGTAGGTTCTAATGCATCAGGTGCTGCTGTCGCTTTAGTTTTAGTGTCTGCGACATGAGTTTTATTATCACACACAACTTTTTCCTTTTTACTCATGTGATTTTCTATCAATTCAGTTGTATTGATCATATGTTGGACCCGCTTAAATTGTGCCTTTAGACGAGCTATTTCAGCTAGTTTTTCTTTAATATAATCGGCTTCTTCGGCATCATCTTCCTCTTTCGATTCCTTGTTATCTTCAGCTGTCGTAGAGTTTAAGACTTCAGACGTCTCAACTACTGAAGTAGTTTCACTGGCTGTTTCACTTTGCTGTTCATATGCTTGTCTTCTCTCTTGCTCTTCACGTTCCTGTTGTTCTCTCAAACGCTGTAAGTCTTCTGCCCTACGACGCAATTGTTCCATTTCTTCCATCAATTGACGGTGTTCAGCTTGCATATCGGCTAAAGCCTGATTGGAGTTGGCTAAGCGCTGGCTCAATTCGTCATGTTCCAAAGCTGGCTGGGGTTTATTGCTTTCGTTGACCATTTCTGAAATATTGAGAAGAAAAATTGCAATTAAAAAAAGCTCTAAAATTCTTAAAAGGCGATCCCCCGAACAATAACACGTTCATTATACCGTTACGTTGCGTGAAATTTCGGAAATTTAATTCTTCGTCTTAGTTAGCTATTAACATCCCGTTAATCGGATTTCGGCCCACATTGTTCCTCTGTTTCTTGCGCCCTTACGCTAGTTGGCTACATTTATCTTTGGGGGCTTTCTTCGAACGCAGATAAAGTCGTCCTCTAAGCCGTCTTTACTAATCAACCCGAACGACATGGCGTAGCTAGCGCAGTCGCTGTATATTAATGCGCTGCACAACGTCTATGATCGTTTAATTCTATCTTTAAGATTTAATTATTTTAAGTTCAATTAATTTTGAGAATAATTAGGACGATGGAAAGACTCAGCGGATAGGCTCTTGTGTTCAATATGATTAAATGCAAATACAAATGTTTATATTTCTTCTTTTAAAACACACCTCGTATATTTTGTAGGCCTATGCCCCCAATAAGTTCTAAACAAAAGAAAAATTTTACGATTTATTTCTACTCTTTCTATAGAGAAACACAAATTTTTCTCTTGAAATTACTTTTCTATACTAAAATACTCTCACACTTACGCGATCAGCAATCTTATAAAACTGAATCTATAAATAGCGAGTTTTCCACTGAAACAAAAAATATTTACACAATATTTTTTACCGAAAAAAGGAAAATTTATATTTAAAAAATTCAAAAAATACACATTTATCAATAAAAAATAAACAATACCTATTACCTTTGAATTAAAACTGTTGTTTGTTATAATTTAATTTTAAATTTAAAAAAATAAAAAAATCCTTACGCCGCAATTTAATAATGCTGTTAGACAAAGGAAATTCGTACGAAAACTGAATATTTTCTTACATTTTCTTTTTACTCATAAACTAGGCAAAAACCCGGCGTGCTTCACATACCCAATTTTATAATACAATTGAATCAAAAATAATGTTTGGTTCACTTATATACAATAATATTTGTTAACACCATAATAAAATCAATTAAAAACTAATACTTTAAAACGAACGTATCTTTATCCTGTCTATAATCAGTTTCTGATTTAATATTCTAAACATTCAATAATACATGCATACATACATAATTGGCCATTACAACCCTTCAGTCAGGATTACGGCCTAGCTTCTCACACCACTCATGTTGTGTGCGTCAATTTTATACGTGATTGGCGGGACCTACAGTTTAACATCGACTCCGAACGACGGATTCTTGAGAAAGTTTTTCATGGCAGGTTCATTTACTCCCAGAGCTTTGCCAGAAATCTGCTGAGAGGAAGTCGCTGAAGAAATATTTTCTTCATATTTCGTTTTGTTGTCTGACCTGGGATACGAATCCGGGCTTTACGTCTAATAAGCCAACACACTAAATACTAGACTACGGCAACTCCACAGAAGAGGATAACACTTAAAATATGTAATACGTAATATACTCATATGGGTGCGATAATACATACATATATAACTCCACAGCAGAGGGCGACACTTAAAATAATAAGTAATATACTCATATGGGTGCTGTCATTTCCACTGGTTCATATTTCAAATTAAGTGATCGTCCCCTTACTTACTTTATTGGTCATTACAACCATATAGTCAGGACTACGACCTATCTTCTTACACCACCTTGGTTGAGTGTGTTAATTTTATCCATTTTATGGCGAAACCTACAGTTTAAAGTCGACTCTGAATTACAGATTTTTTGAAAAACTTTTCATTTTATAAACCTAACTATTGTATCTTAAATATGTCCTAAATATACAATAATTAATACAATATTTACTAGGCATGGGAGTTAGATCGTTCACTTAAAATATAATGCCCTGATCTTCATTACAGCTCATCACCTGAATTATAAAAAATATCAAGCAAGTGGTCTACTGCGTGTTAAGCGTGGCATGTTAAACTGCCTTAGCTTTCAAACAAACAAATAGACATTCGCTTATACGCATTTATATAAAGATAAAAATACTTGCGTATTGAAAATTACTTTTTAAAAAAGAAAAATCTCTTTTAATATTAAATGCTCATGTTCTCTCCATTTTTATTATTAAATAAATTAAGAGAATAAGTACATGGTGCGCTTTACTCTTTGTTAAAATCTTTTAAAATATTTTGCTTCTCACGGCAGGTTTCCCATTTGGGATCATATACCAGACCGGGTGTACAATCCATAATAACACCACGACCCTTCATGCAGAAATAGTACTTGTCTTCCTGTTTATGTGGATAGAAATGGACACCCTCTGAAGGACACTTAATATCAGCGGTTTTTGGCGGCATTTTCGAAAGTGGTTTAATGTTGCGCTGCATAGTTGATATCTGTAAAAAGAAAGTTTTTTTTATTGAGAAATAAATTTTAATTCAGATTTAAGTACAAGATTACTTCTTAAATCAAATAGGAATAGTCTTTATAGTTAGTTCTTTGCAATGTCTAAAGGGAAAACCTTTGCAAATCAAGGTCGGGGTTGCTTCAATAGCTCTTCGTTATCCTTTCCTTTCTTTTTCACTGTTAGATAACCTATTCTTTGTATGTTTACATATCATTCTATCGCCTCCTTATTTGCTAGAGGTATTTAATCTATCTCCTTAACATAACCTAACCTGAATAAAATTAAATTCAAAAGTCATTTTCAATCTCAAGCTTCTTAAACTGGCGTCTAAAGATAAAAGTTTTTCACCGGAAATTACTACATTAATAAATTCTATGCTAGAATTATATTGAAAGCAGTCCTCTGATTGGTTCTTATGGCTATAAAAATGTTTACTCACCGTACAGTTGACATTCGTGGGGAAATCACAACAATCACAGTCCGGATTGAATTGTAAGCCATTGGCACAGTATTCAGCATATGGGATGCCATCCATGCACACGTAATATTTATCGCAAGCGGCCTTACTGCTTAAGAACGTTATATTTTTTGGATTATTAAAGATGGTGCACATATTATCCACACAATCAACATATTGGGGAAAATCGCAGCGATCAGTATTGGCATTATATTGGAGGCCATCACAACACTCACGCACCACGGGTGTGCCAGCATAGCATAAAACATATTTTGTACACGTGCGATCATAACAGAACGATGACAAAGCCGATGTACAGTTTTTAACACACTGAGCTTTTTCGGGTTCAATACAAGATTGAGTTTTAGAATCGAAGAGGAAACCTTGTTTGCATTTTCTCAATAAGGGTGTCTTATCCATGCAAACATAATAGGAGGAGCAGTCATTTAGAACCGGTAAAAAGTTATTATTAGCTACACGCTCGCAGATATTGATTTCCGCTTTTGTTGCAACACAGGCCAAGAGTATGGCGATGATGAATATAAATAATTTCACTGCAAATTAGAAACAAAAATTATTAATAAAATAAATAAATAGAACTGTAAACGTACTTCTACTTATTGGCTCTATTTGCAAAATGTACCAAACAATTCGAAAAATTACCGTCTTTTATAGTTTAAATTAAAAAAAAAATTTTAACAATAAATTGTTGATGATATTTTGGCAATTAAAATAATTAAATTTTTATCATCATTTGGCAAAACAGTTCCTATTTAAACACTGATAAAGTCTCAGTTTGATAGTGTTTCCTATTTCTGATAAATCAAGAAAATTAAAGGCTAACACGATATATTTTAATTGACAAAGAAAGTACGTTGTTTAATGCCTGTTAAATCGAAAGCTAGTTATTATCAGACGATCCTCTAAGCTGAACTTCTCTAACTTTGTATATGAATGACCGGAAAATATGGAAGTATAGTAGCTAGGCTCGGTTCCATTGATTTAAATCCCCTTGTTTACTACATGACAGCTGAACCCACTTTTGATTCAGTTTTTTAACAAAAGGTCTGGAAAGATCCCATTATAACAATGGTCTTTTAAATGTGTGTGAGTACAAAACGAGTTTCCTTATGGTCAGGTCTTGATTAGGATCGGAGATGTAGGCAACGAAGCTAACTTTTTGTCAAATTATCAAAATTGGATAAAAACGGACCTATTGGTGAAAATGAACCAAGTGGGCTAGTTTGCCATAACCGCAAGGATTCCAAAACAGGTTTCCTTTCAGTCGGGCGGTAGTTAATACCGGAGATATAGACGACGAAGCTAAAAAAAAAGTGCTTTATATAAATCGGTCAAAATCGGATAAAAATGGACTTATGGGCGAAATGGACCTAGACGGGATATACATGGTCTCGAGGATTCCAAAACAGTTTTTCTTAGCGCTGAGCTTTACTTGTGACCGAAGATATAGGCGACGAAGCTAACAAAATAGGATAAAAAATTAAATTGATGGGAAATGAACTTAAAAATTTTAATAATTCTCATTGAGTTAATACGCATTTATATGTATAGACCCAACAAAATGTCGTATTTTTCGCAAGTTGCATTTCTTTGGTAGATGATTTGCATTTCTTTGGTTGATGACTTGCATTTTTTTGGACGATGACTTGAATTTTTTGTGTCGATGACTTTCATTTTTGGCCAATGATTTGAATTCTTTGGTCGATGACTTGCATTTTTTGGACGATAACAGGCATATTTGTGGACGATTACTTACCAATTGAAATATAAATTTTTTGCGCTTGGAAAACTCATCGGTTAACGGCTTTGTTTGGCAATGCAATATACTAACAACGATCTGGCTGCTTATGTACAGAAATCTTTCGTCTGGCAACATCAATTTTCGACGAGTTATCAGCCGGAATTGAATGGAATTTTTTGCATTACAATTGCATCGAAATTGTTTTTAATTAAATCGTCGTTTAAAAACAATTTAAATAAACAAATTTTGTTTAAAAATATTAAACGGTGTACAAAGTTTACGAATACCAAGAAATTTTGCATTAAAATTAAAAGATAAGCCCAGAACGGCCGTGTAAAAAAAATATTGTCTGTCTGTGCTAAGGGCGTGCAAAAACATAAAAGAAAAGAAAAAAACGATCAATGAAAATTTATATTGAAAAAAATAGAAACAATTTATAAAAGAATTTATATTACATAAAATGGCTCCTGTTAAAAATCCCCACTCAACAAACAAAAATGCAGTAAATAATAATACAGCCGTCCACAGCAATAGCACTAATTCACCATCGGCTGTACAAAATGCTACAACTGCAGCTGGCAATTCGTCGCATGCAGCAACTGGGCAACGTAAACAAACGGGCACGGTTCCCAAGAGCTCCACAAAGTCAACCATAAATGCTAATACAATAGCAATTGGCTCTCAACAGCAACAGAATGGTCAAAAACCTTTATTACAGCCAACTGGAGTAGTTCAAATGGCTAATCGTTCTAGTCCTTTGAATATAGTCGCATCGATTCAACACCAGCAACAGCAACATATGCGTACTCATCAACAACATAAAAATACAGAAATTGTTGCACCTATAAGAAGGGAACTCAAAGATTTAAATGTAAGATATGTATATTAAAATTATATAAGAGTTGTATGTTGTTTATAACTCATCATCGTATCTTCAATCAATAACATCAAAAAATAGGCTGACTGACTAATTTTTCTTATAATTACCAATAATTTCGTCTATTTTGTAGTTTGAAAGGATCTAAATTAAAAAGCAATTTATCAGTTCTTCGGTAGTAGCTCTTAATTTTATGTAACATTATTATAATTGGGTGCTTCATTAGACACAATACAAGGGGCTCGAGATTTACATAAGCAATCAATATGATAATGTTTTCCATTGAGGTTTCCAATTTCAAGTTTCAGCACTGTTTCTAATACCATATCGATAATATTTGAGCTGCCTGAATAGGGAAATTGTCGTTACTAATGATTTCAATGTTCATAACTCTTCTTGGATTTACCATTTAAGTCATACAACCTCACAGGATTATAGTGTAGTCATTCGTGTAGATAATCAGGGAACCTTAAAAGCGCTGACTGGGTATTATGTCAATTTTTGACTGGTTGTATTCTTCAGGAGACTGAAGGTAACAATAATTAACCTATCCCTTTATAATAGTGTCTTGTCCCCTGTGCGTTCACTGGAGTTCGGGATGTTTTGTCATCAAAATAACAAGCCTTCACTGATCATATGTTAAATGTTCAAAACTGACAGTGTAGTGTCTGCCGTCACTAGCCTATAGGCGATTAGATTACTTTTAATAGTTGCAAACCAGTATATTAACCCTAGGGTCTAAAGTGAAATCTTAATCCATATCATTTAGATAGTCTCGGCAGTCCTTGATTAAGGTGTTTGCTTATAGATTCATTCAAAGGCTTTTAAAGCTGCTTGATTATGTGTAAAGGTCCACATATAATTTTCAAATCTACGATTATATACAAAGAGCAAATACTTTGATAGCTTTTGTTTATTTTTGAGATGATAAACCTTCTATTTAGATGCATACTTATAGACCTCTGTCTATGTAAATTGAGTTCCTTAGAGAAGACTCATTATGAATCAGGACAGAAAATGTTTTAAAAAATGGAGTAGGTATATAGCTCCTATGAGGGACTCATGACCTGCTATGAATGAATGGTGGCTTTTATATTTTTGAATTATTTTTCTTTTGTTAATGGCTTATGGCAAATTTTTTGATACATTTTGAATACAAAATAATTTTACAAATGCGTCATAATATCCAAAAATAATAAAAAATAATAATAATAATGAATGGATAATTTTAAATAATTAATAAAAGCATTATATTCCTGTATAGTAATATACGTACTATATAAAAATTATACACGATATTAATATATAGAATAAACGTCTTCCGGCCATACACCTCTTTACTCTTAAATATTTGAAAGACTCTCTTAAAAAATTGGTCTATCTCAACAAATCATTCATAGAAATCTAGAAAATTGTGAAAATCGCAAAGAAAATTGTTAAAAATTTTCCTCAAATGTTAGTCGTACTTCTCATTTCGGCTGATAACGAACGAAACGATCAACGATCTATTAGTTTTTATGTGCTTATAAAAAGAAAATCTGAAAATCATACAATATAGGCGGGCTAGTAATACTTTTTACAATTTTCTTAATATTTTTGTATTATTTAAAGGATTATTTATTGACTACGGTGGTGACCACAGCAAATAATACAAATAATCTTAATAATCAACAGCAGCAGCCGCTGCAACAGTTACAAACTATAGCCGTGCCACAGCAACAGCAACAAACACAAAATAATACCAATAGTGATTTTGGTAAGTTTTAATATAAAAACATATTATTTTTTAAAACTAAAAATCCATTTATTTTATATAAGATTTTAACATTAACATAAATGTATGTAGGTTTCTACGAATAAACTTATTTTCTGCTGTAGTTTGATGTTTTTTTTCGAAAATTCTTTAGTTTAAATGTCTATCCATCCATCTATCGTGTATTTAGTGTGTAGGAATGTGTTTGTTTTTCGTACCTTAGTATTTAATGATCTATATTTAGATATTTTATTTTTTTAATTTTTTTTATTGCATACTACATCATCAACGTTTATAAAAACAAAATCTCTTAGTCATGCAAGGAATTGGTCTTTTGGCTTCGATTTTTAACTTGTATAAGTTTTGTAAATTACTTCATTGCGTTTGACATAAGTATTTTGATATTATTTATTAAATAAATAACAAAATAAATTAATTTTTTAAAACAAAAATGAATTTCTTTTAAAAGTATCTCTTAATCAATCAAATCTGTAATAACAAAAAAAGAGATTATATCACCAGTATTTTTATTTTAATTCCCAATTAACTTTTCTTTAATTTCCGACATATTTCAGAAAGTTCGCAAGAAAATCAACAACGTTTCTGTTATCCCGTACGGCCTATACCGCGTCGTAATCAACAGCCCCACAGCAATCAACAAACGCAAAGTGATTTTTTGAATTCTTCACAGAATACAAATTCAAATCTTAACACTGCTATAGGCGTTGTTATACCAACAACACCAGGTCTACCTGTCACTGCTACTAGCAATACAACATTACCCACGGTTCAGCCGGTAAACTCGAATAACAGTGGTGCAAGTCTAAATGACAATACGTTGTTAGGACCACAATTTGAACAACATTTGCAGCTTTTGGTTGTACAACGTTTGAAACAACTTTTTGAAAATTCACATACTCAACCATTCTTAAGTTTAACTTCGAATTTTTTACCCACCATACAGTCTTCTTCATCGGCAAATTTAGCAAACGCTGTACTAAATCATAATTCAAACGATTTCAATCAATTGGCTCAACGTTTTCAGCAGACTTTATACAGCAACAACAATAATAACAATCACAAATTGAATTTGGATAATTCTCTACCAGCACAACAGCAGAAGGTATGTTATACTATTATTAACTCTACTACACATATACTACTAGTACGAACAAAAAGTGTAAAATATGATATCTTTGCTGAACACCATTTTTGAGACACTTGCAGACGAATATTTTTTAATACTTAAAATAATGGATTTCTGTTAACTACACCTTATATTTTGTAATCAACAAATTGTTTCCTTTTTATTTAGAAATCATCTACCATGGTGCATGAAATACCACCAAACACCTCTGCTAGGGAAGTAGTGGTTAACTCCACTAGTCTAGAAGATGTTCCCCTAAGTGAAGTAAGTTTCCTCGTCATGATTTTTACTTCCTATAAAACCGATTTTATTTTTATATCACTTTATAGATAAGTGATCGTGCTCAATCTATCCAGTCTTTGCACAGTAATATGGAAACACCGACTCCGGAAACTACTCCTTCCTATGAGGAATTACAGCAACGTTTAGAGGCTTCCAATCGTAATATACAAAATATGCAAGAACAACAGCAACAGTTATTAAAATTACAAAATGCTGCCAAACAGCATTTAAGCGATATGGAAAAATTGCGTGAACAGACACACACTTTAAGTTTTCCCTCAGGCTCTCAGCGTGGAGCTGACGGCAATGACGGTGTTCCTGATTATCAAACCATTGATCAAGTACACTCTGATATGGCTTCTTTGGTAGGACGCATGAAAAATCTTACCACATTTATACAAAATCAAAACGAATTATCCACTTTGATGGGAGACGATGGACCAGAAATTTTAGCTGAACAAGAACTATTGCAAAGAAAGCTAGACGCCTTACGCTCTCAAAGAGATGAAATGCGTAACTTGGTTTCTGAATTACAAAGTGTCAATCGTTCAGCCGAGGAGACAGCCAAAGAGGCTAGGCAAAGGCAATATGAACAAGAAAAAGATATTGAAGAAAATGAACAACAGAATTCACCTAAAACCACGCAGGTAAGCAATAAAAAACCTACAAACGCTGGAAAAGACCGTGAAGTGCCAGTGGAGTACAGCCGCAACGTGCCCATTGAGTTGTTGCAACAGCCTCAACGACAGCAAGTGCCAAACGGTAATTGTCAAGCTCTATCTGAATCGGAAATTGAGGGCGAAGCCGAGGTAGAGGAAGATGAAGAACAACGTAAAATTGCCGCTGCTCTTATACAACAAAAAGTGGCGGATATTGATGCCATGAAGGCTCAACTGAAACGTTTAAAAGATATGATGGAAACTGTAAACATAATTGAGGCGCATACAGCCAAAGATCCTAAACTAATAGGTCGTACACCACCACGAGAAGTACCCATAACTTACGATCGTGAACGCACACCAGTAGCTGAGCCCAGCCGTTACCATGACGATAACAGTAATGAAGAGTTTATTGCGCGCAAAGTTCGTATGTTAAATGAAGTAACTTCTGACTTAAGAGCCCAAGCCCAGTCGTTGCAATCGGAAAAGGATCGTATACAGGCTTTACAAAATGAAATCGAAAGACGTAAACAACAGGCTGCAGCAGCCGCTCAAATGGGTGAGGATGCTTTAAAGAGAAATAGTTTAACACCCACTCCTGTGCCACGCGATCATAATAGCCGTTGGGAAGAACATGAAAAAACAGAAAAAGAACGGGATCAACTGAAATTAGAATATGAATTGAAAAAAAAGGAATTTGAAATTCTGTGCAAGCGTTTAAAAGAAGAAGAAGAACCCACACCAAGCAGACGTCAAGATATAGCGTCAGAGGCTGATGATGAGGCCGAAGAAGATAACAATGATTCAGACTATGCGGCCAGTACAAAATTCGTGCCAACATCAACGCCGGCCGCCACTAGAGCAAGTGAGATAGCAAATAGAAATGTAAAGGACTCTTTGAATTCTACAGGCGCCTCTTCAAATACGGCCACACATATCGCTCAAGCCGCTAGTAGCACACATGATGGTGCTTCACTGGAAGCAGCCAGTATGCAATCGGGCAGTTCTAGATCGTTTTCTATACCACCACCAATGTCGGCAATGGGCATGAATTTCCGTAAGTTTTTGAAAATTAAAATAAAACATTGATTTTAATTTATTGCCTTACTTTGTTTCTTTCAAGCTGGCCCTATACCACCACCTTTACCAACTGCTTGGAATCCTCATCAATATTATTACGCTACTGGTGTACCACCACCACCTCCACCACCACAAACCGCTTTCGGTTTAAATCAAACTTCTACCAATACAGCCACCATAAACACTAGTGAATGCATATGTAATAGCAATAACCTGGGAGCAGCTACTTCATCTTCAACTGCTACCAGTGCCACTACCAATGCCCCTTTAAGTACTAATGATCCCATGCTACAACAATTCATACAGACACAGCAAATGTTGATCAATTCAGTGTGCCAATGTAACCAGATGTTGTGGCATCAGCAAAGGGAAATTGATAGCCTTAATCAAACCATACATATGCTACAGGAACGTTTACTTGCGATAGCAGCTGGTAATGTTAATGCCACAACAAATGCAAATGAAAACGGTTATGGTTTACGCTCTGAATCAGTACCACCAGCTAGTTTGGGTGGTATACCCACAACACAAGCTTTGCCAAATAATCTTTTTGTCGGCATTAATCGTGCACAATCCGAACAGCCTATAACATTTATACCGGGTCAAAACAGAAATAGTGCTTTCAGCAACTATCAACAACAACAGCATCAACATGTTTATCGTCATCAACGTGTCTCACAACCACACGGTAACTTTAATTTTACTACTGAATCACAACAGCACAATGCATCGGCCTCGGCTAGTTCAAGTATGTATGCCACGCTCAATAATGCTGCAACTCAGCCACCTCAAGCGTCCTCTACTCATTTTAATAATGAAATACCTACGCCCCAGTCACCGGTTGTTGGCTCAGGACCAGCTCCCATTTTTATGCATCATCACAATAATGCCATACATCAGAATAATGCCAACTTACGTACACAAAACCAACAACAGCAGCACCATCACAGTAATCTATCGCATACCCTTAATAACCAGGTGCCACCTGGTAATCGTGCCAATAACTATTGGGACAATTTTAGAAGGTAAATACCAACCTGTTTTTTCTTTTAATTATATTTCTTTTAAATCTTTTAAGATCAAGTAGAAATTTATTATTTAAAATGCAATGTATTAAGTTGTAAAATTGTTTTGGTTTATTTTGCTTGTCAATTCACTAAGACTTTCAAAATAGTTTTTTTTTTTTATTACAAATAAAGTGTGAAATTGGTCGGGATTTAGTTATAATTTTTCTTTGAGAAATATAAGTTTAAACATTGAAAAGAATTTCATAGTGAATATGTAAGTAAAGAAAACTTTATTTGTTAACGATTTCAGTTAATATTTTACCTTTTCGCATATTCAAAACTAATATTTTAAACGTTTTATGTTACTTAGTTATATTTATAACTAAACTTTCTTTATAAACAGGGTCTTTCAAGTTGATGCTTCTTATTCAAATAAAAATTTAGCACATAATTTTGATTAATTTTGTCTAATCAGCGCTTCCTAATGACTGTTAGAATTCAATTCATACTTGAAAGACCCTGTATAAAAGCATGTTCATTATTTAAGCCTAATAACAAAAATCTGCTTTGTTTGTTTCTATTTTTCTCCATTAATTATGTGAATAATGTTGTTTTAATTCCTGTGTTAAATGTTATGTGCTCCGCCTCAGCTATTCGCGTCAAAATTTGCTTTCTACTAATTCTACTAAAAGTAATGAAGAACAACAATTACAACAACAACAACAGCAGCAGCAACAAGAAACAACATATGAGAGGTCAACATCAATGCCACACCAGCAACAACCCCAACATACCGGCTATAATTTTCATCAACAAAATCAAAATTTAGACGAATGCACCAATAATTTAAATTATGCCAGTAATAATGATTCCAACTCTATCGATCATAATAAATACTTGCGTATTATTCAGAGATCACGCATCAATCAGAGGCAACAGCAACAGCAATATCAACAAAATATATATCAGCAACAAAGAGATTTTCTCCAACAACTAAATTGGTTGGAACAACATGAGAACACCAATAATAACTCCAGTAATACTGGCTCTAATGCAGCCGATTTAATGTATCACAATTACAATATACAGCAAAGCAATAAAGTGGGCCCGAAACCGAATTGGCGTTTTCGAAATTTAAATGAGGATTACAATCCCCCCACTCCTCCTCCCATCAATCGTCATCAAGCTCCGACAGCTTCAGCATTAACACAAAGATACCAAAATACTTTGACCACCTACCAGCAGCAACCCATACAGCATTTTATAAATCCACCTCAGCAACAACATCTTTCCCAAACTGGCAATCAAACGGCAACTAGAAATCAAGATTTTTTATTACGTTCCACCGTCGATGTAGACGGACAAGGCGGCGGTGGCGGCGACAGCGAAGAAGTAAATTATAATTTCTTAAATTCTCACCAACAACAGCAATTGCCATTGGATTATTCCAATCCAGCGCATCATAATGATAATATTATCTTAGATAACAATGAAAATAATGAAGATGAGGAAGAAGATGACACCACTTCTGAGGAAATAAAGCGTAATCTTTTGGTAAATGCTTTAAAAAATGATAAATTTACTACAAAATTCTATGAATCTATAAAGGAAGATGTTTTCCGACGTTTAGAAAGCATGCTTTTAGATAAAGACAACATAAACAATGAAACAGCGGTGACTGGCCAACAGCAGCAACACCAACAGCAGCAGCATCTCCAACATCAGCAACAACTGTTTAATAATATTACGAACATCTCTCTACGTAAATTAAATTTAAATGAACAAAGAGGCCAGCTAATGCAGCAAACTCATTTAGAGTTGAACACCCATCAAACTCTAATCGAAGAGCCTTTGGTCCATATACCGCACCTAATGAATAATAATGAAAGCGAACAACCGCTTTCATCTTCCAACAATGATAATAATGATATTGAAAACGAAAAGCCTGAAGAGGATACCAATTGGCGTCACAATAACATGAATAACTGCGGTAACACCAGCACAAATCAGACGCGCCCTAATAATACCAACACGGCAACCATTACAAAAAATGTTACCAAAAAGCGTAAAAATCTTAGAAAACAAACATTGACTCAAAGCAATGCCCATACCAATACAAACACCACTGAAATAACAAATGATGATGAGGGCAATGACAATTTAAGAGGTGCCTGTAGTTTGGCAGCTCAACAACATCAGAAATTACAAGCGGAAACAAAGGAACAGGTAAGCTATGGAATAAAATTTTATTCAGAATATTTCCAGAATATTTGATGTCACAATAAAAAAATATCAGGACGAAGTTTTGCTTAATCCACCGTACAAAATGGCACTCAGAAAGTTCTATAAAGGCTCCAAAAGCACAGCGTTTTCGGGCTAAAACTCCTTCTTTTTGGATAACAGCTACAAATTCTTACTGATAACGTTAACCATTGGCTTAGCCATTAGAAAGTAATATTTTATTGCTTGCAAACAGTACCTTATATCTCCGGTCCCATATAACGCTTGGCCGTAAAGACACCTGTTTTGGAATTTTTGATACCATGACCATCCAGCCCACTATGTTCATTTACGTCACAAATCTACTTTTAATCCTATTTACTACCATTTTTACAGTGTATTTTTTTGGTCATTGAAGAAAACAATTAGTTACATCGCTTATATCTCTGGTACCATGTAACGTCCGACCGTAAAGACACCTGTTTTGGAATACAGCATCATTAGTCTGTTTCACATTACTTCAAGAGTTTCTCTAGGTTAGTCTTCTTCGAGGTTCCATATTTATTACTTTCTAAATGAAACGTGATGATGTTTATTTCCTGGTGTCTTTGCAAAATTACAGAATTTTTTTAGACAATATATGTACAAACAACTTTAAAATTCATTCAATATTTATGTTAAACAACAAAATGTTTTTACATTTTAGCACAATGAGAATAAAAATGATGCAAATGTCTCATCCTCAACCAATTCACCAAAATCGGTAGCATCTGGTAGCTCCATTGCTGTTACTCAATCGAATGAATATGATCTTATTAAATATATAATCAATCGAATACGTAATCAAACTCATACTAACACGTTAATTAACGATGCTTTACTAGTGGATGTTGCTAAACTAACCGCTACTGTGGCACAAAATGCACAGCCTTTAACGCAAAACGCTAATGTTGGTAATAATGCCACAAATCTTTCGCCGAAGAAAATTTATGCAAAAATCAAAAAATTAACTTTACCCAAGGAAAGAGATGAATTCCTAAGATGGTATCAGAAATATTTAGAAAATACCATATTTGGTAATCAGCAACAGCAGCAACAACAACGGCAACAGCATCTAACAGCAGGGGAAAAAGGTAAGTCCACATCTAAACCCTCTAATAATCAGCAACTACAGCAGCAGCAGCAAAACGATTTGCAAGCTCCAAACACGGATGATGGTGATTTAGCCGAAGCAGATCAAAATTGTTCCTTAAATAACAGCAGTGGCAATAGTGGTGCTGGTAATGGAAATGATTTAAACTCTACGTATCACCAGCAAATCACTGCAGATAATAGTTCATCGACTACTGCTACACTACATTTAATTAAAACTGAAAATTTTAATGGTTCCGGTGCTGCCAGTCTACAATATGAAAACAATGAAAATCCTGAAGAAACTCAAACCATAAATATTGAAAATTTACGCGATAATAATAATACAAACATTAAAAATGTTCCAACCTCCACTGCAGATGATATAATAAATTCTGTAACTCCTTTGCAGGCAGCTAAAAATTTAAAAAGCCATGAGCCCGCATCACTGGTTGGTAACAGCTATGGCAATAATTCAGAGAAATCTGATTTAAAATGTGAAAAACCCGAATTCACTGAGAAGGAATAATTGGCAAAGACATAGTAATTGCTAAAGCTTTGTGCAGATGGTTGTCGTATCTTAGAATATTGTCAGTAAAATGTATGGAAATTTCTTACAACGTTGTTGGACTAACGACTACAAACAATATTGTCATACATGTGGCAATCGTGTAAACAGCTCTCGCTGTATGTTGTATCAGACTATATTATCGTTATTAGATATTACAGTCTATTCCATTCCTACTGTGAATATCATCGTTGAAAGTGTCATCTGTTACGTCGCAATTGTTTTCTGTAAGATCGCATTTCAAATAATAGCAATAAGATGTTCAATAAGATTTTGTGTAAACACATCTTTGAAATTCCCTACTTTCTGTTTGCGGGTAGAAAAATTGTATTTATACTGGCAGATAACCTAACTTCTGAACTGTTAGTGTAATCAATTTTTGTGTAAAAACGTATCCAGTTACAGTTATTGTGGCAGACAGTGGTTTAACAATGGAATAGTAAACTTTTACAACAAATTTCTTACTTACGTGAGAAATGACAATCTATATAGTGGTGGCCACATCCGATAACATTCTAAGATCTGGCAATCATCTATACAAGAGCTTTATTCTCCTTAGTGTTTAAGTTAGTATTCGTATTACATATTGATTATGTGGCTTCTAAAAATTCTTTGCAGTTGCATTTCATTTTTTATAAACCTGCATATGAAATAACATTCCCCTTTAATAGTTTTTTAAATGTATTCTTGACTTTTTTAATATTTATTTATAACTATTTAATATACAATACAAAAATACATACACACAAAAGTAATTTATCTCTATTATTGAAATATAGTATTTATCTCTATAATAAAAATATTTAAATCTCTCTACAAATATAAAAGATAGAATAACTGATTCGTCAACAAGCAGCCTAAAGGTGTGAAGCTGGAAGGAAATTTAACTAAAAATGTCTTCCCATAATTTAAGAAAAGATACCTCTAGTCGAAATATCTTACCTCTAAAAGGAAATGGTTTTCATAAGCAACTTGATACCACATCAGGTAAAAGAAATCACAATCGAGATTTCTTTTTTTTATAGAGACAGGAGATCTTTCATCAGTTCCTGATATTATGTGGCACGGTGTATTCTTACCAAAGGACAGCATTATTATTTTGCTTTTCTCCACAGTATATTCTAAGTTTTGTATTTATATGTTGGTACCTTCCACGACAGCCAAAAGAGAAAATGAACTATTGGCTTAGTTTAAAGATACCCCTACTATTTTCCTACCTCCTTTGGCGTTTTTTCAGAGACCTTTCCCAAATGCAATCTGTCTAATAAACCCTTCTTTTCACAATAGTACCTAAACCAAGAGCGGTATCAAAATTTAGCATTTTATTGAGTCCAAAAACTGACTGCTTCCGCTACTTGTTTCAAAATGAAATTTCTTTAGTTTTTTTTTTTTTTTATTTAAATACTTGTTTCGTTTTGATTAACTCTTCCAGCATTCTATAATAACAATAACGGCTATCGTATTCCATATCATACCAAAAGTTAACAGCTATACACTTGTGACTCTGTGTAACATGATGATACCAGTAGTTGGGTAAATAAAGCATATCGCCCGCATTGACCCTTACCCTTAAAGGCTTAACTTTAGCATATTGAGGATATTTATATAGATCAGGCGCTAAAGGATCTATGCTTATCCACTCGGTTAAAAGAGGATCTTGACTATTGCCATTTTCATTACATTCGACGTCAACGTCTAATGAACACATTACAGGTTCTATGTGATATTGTTTGGTCTCCTCATGACGTTTATACACTCCTGTGGGATATAATTGCTTAGGAATCCAAGGCATACAATGTGGCGGCAGTAGTATAAAATCTTTGTAACCACTTATAACACAATACAAGTTGTCGTAGGGATCCTTATGCATTGATGTTATACTTCTTTCGTCACCCATCCAAAAGTTTACTGCATCTGGTGGTTTATTAAACACTTTCTCAGCAAACGCCAAATGCTTGCAATCAATATCTTCTTGAAGTTCAGGAAAATCTAAAGAAAAATTTGAATTTTGTTTTTGTATATAGTAGACGGCACCCATGGGATTGTCCAAATTATTAAGAAATTCCTCCATTGTACATTGTTCTTCCAAAGGCAAAACAAAGTATTCTTTTTTGTCTTCATATCGAACGGCCAAACCATCAGCATAACCATTAGGTGTTACGGCTACATCAACAATTTTGTCTTTCAGTTTTTGTTTAAAATATTCTGAATTCCATTTTGTCACAGCTGGCCAATCGGAAACTGCATTCCTTATAATCACTGGCTGTTGCTTGGCATAATATTCTCGAGCAAAATCTATTGCATCGGGTATGGCAAGAAGTTCAGTCACTTGTGTCCCAATACACAAATCATTGGCTTCGTTTAAAAGTAACTCCAAGGCAGATCGAATTTTACCGTCCATTTGTTTTGATTGTTTTTAATTATTAAGGGAAACTAAACATATGTGAACAGTGTGTTATGGCCGGTATATATCAGCTGTAAGCATCGGCATGTCAGTTGTGGCAGTGTTGCGAACTTATTAACTACTCAAAGTACCTAAAGGGATTACTTAGACGAATCGGAGTTTTTGTGTGATCCCTGTGAAGGTTTTTGGACAATCCTATATTGACACTAATGTAATAACAACATAACATAACAAAACAGTTTTCAAAGCGGATCAAACACGTCTAAAATATCAGAGATATCACTTAACCTCACAACGCTCGACCAATAAATCAAGCGAAGTTAGACAAGGAACAGCCTCAGGAGCAGCCTATCCAAGACATTACATCAAACAACTCAGCGATACATACTAAATAATCGGATAATCGCTGTATAGAACCAATGAATGACGCTAGATGAAAGTCTCTCTTTCTATCAACTGTCTAATACCAAATTCCCATTAATGCCTTTATTGTTTTAAGCGTTTTCCCAAAAACGCTTTTTCCTTTGTAGTAGCGTTGCCAACTCACCATTTTTCTAACGGAGTAAAACATCTGGTTTTAACAGGTTAAAAAGAGCAGCGGCAGCAGACAAATTTATAATTGAGTTTTATTTTTGATCACAACATATGCATATAGTTCCTTGACTTAAAATCGTATCCAAATTGGAGCACAAATAAATTAAATAAAAATAAAAACCGTGTTAAAATTTTATACCGAAAAACTATGAGCTCTGAGACAAGTACTTCCGCATCAGCAAGTAATGAAAACACAAACGCCCACATACCGCCATTAGATACCGTGGACAGTGATAACGGTGAGGAAATTATAAATTGGGTTGAAGAGGCAAATGCCATTATAAACGATGTACGGACACATGTGGCCGAAATAGACATATCGCAAACGTTGCCCAGCAACGAATCTCACATATACCTGAACATAAGAACGTTTGAAGGAGCCGCTTACTGTGTGCATGTTTCCAGTTTAGGTTTTCGTATAGTTTCTGAAATATACGATACCATCGATGAGGACAAAAAGGAGGTGAAGGAAGATGGTGAAGAGGAGGTATTTGAAACACCTTATGCTCTACTAGACAAAATTAGTCCACGTTATGTGGAGTCATTTGGCAATCAATTGTGCAAACAATTACTGCAACTACAGCAAATGCGTACAGAATTTAATGAAGAGGATGAAGAAGGCCTGGAAGAAGAGGAGGAAGATGAAGACAGTCAGGTTAAAAGTAATAACGAAGTGTAACACAAATAAGCACTAAACGAATATCCTTCTTCACGGAAAACAAAGAAACAAAAAACCAACCAGTCAGCATAAATAAAAATTTTTATAGAGAAAACAAACGACCTCGTTTATAATATTCTACTATTTTCATTTTGTTTAGAAATAATAATCATAATGTACAGCAGCTCAAAGTGTGCAAGTGGGATTGAAACTAAAGTGTATGAAGCATCATTATGAGCGTTAGTGTTTATTTGTAATTTTTATTTATTATTGATAAGTATGCATTTTATTTTAAATTAATTAATTATTCATACGCCGATGTATACAAACAGCAATTGCTTGTTTTTTCGAATGCATTCAATAGTATAATTCCACTGCTATGATGACATTGGTGACCTCACCTTGTTGTTGTAATAATGTTGGTGATTTTTTTTCTTGTTTCACATTCATTCATTAAGTATATTATTTTCAATAGATGTATTTAAAATGACTATATGTATGTATAGCATTTTTATTTAGACTTTTAAGCGTTTTAAGAATAAAGATTGTGATTGCAATTCCAAATCGGTTAGTTTTCTTACAACGGGTACCAGCTGTTCAACATGATCCTTGTAACCTGTGCCAGTGTTAAGATTTTTTTCACCATATACCACCTTGCCGTCGAAATCGTTAACAGGTACAGCCATGGATTTGTCCACCTGTTGTATGGTTATGTTCAAGTGATCCTCAATTTCAGCTAATAACTGAAAATATTAACGAATAAAAAATTGTATTAAATTTAATTGTCTGCAGAAATCTTTGTGAAGTATTTTCAACCACTGGAAGTGTATACTCAAGAAAGTGCGGCATATTGATTGATAAAAGCTTGTAGAGAATCATAATTGAATGTCCTTTAAAATGAGAGCCAAGTTATAGCAGAAAACGGTGTTTATTTGACATTAAGAATCCGTCTAATAATATACGTTGTATAAGGAGAAGGTATACTTGTGTAAACTATCCATTAATAATCCGAATAATTTTTGTATTTCTTTTTTGTAGTCCCTAAGACGTCAATGGACCCTAACTAGATCAAGTAATTTCCGAAGTGTTGCATTGCAGAATCGAGAATAAGAGTTCATGAGAAGGGAATACAATAGCAAGAAAGATGCTAAAAATCATTATACGGGACATCCGCCCTACTTGACCATCAATGACTAATAACAACTTCGACCACGAAGCGTCTTAGATGGCTGCTCTTAAGGTTAGTAAAATAAGACTTTTTTTGTTTAGAATTGAGGTACTACTACACACACACATCTGATATGCCATAGCAAATACAGATTTATCCCCCATGAACAAGTGGTTTGACAAATTTAATTCCGATATTTTAGTTCCGTGATCTTTCAATCTCTGTAAATTCTATTCTAAATACTGAATAGGAAAAGTTAAATCCTATTAAAAGCGACGTAAAAATTAAACTATTTGAAAACTTACATTCTTTTCGTTATACCAAATACAGCAACCGTTAACATCAGTCAAATTGGTATTGTTACAATTGCGGCCTCTAGTCTTACACCATTCACCATGATACCATACCTGCGAATTAATTTGGAAAAGTAAAAGCTATTGCTTACATCATTAAATAAACTTAAAAACCTTTTCTGGTACAGTAGCTACTAAACTAATAGCTAAACCCATGCGTTCAGCACGGCCTACACGACCAATGCGATGTACATAATTGGATTTCTCATCAGGCAAGGTTATATTAATCACTGAAACGAAAAAAATCCCAATAAAATATATCCTAAGACCCTCCATATAGCGATACAATTGCTTTAACTTACTGTAGGGTAAACCCGTAATATCTAAACCTCTGGCAGCAACGTCAGTACATATCAAGAATTTCACTTCACTCCTTTTAAAACGTTCCAAGTTTTGTTTACGTTCCTGAGGCTTACGATCACCATGTAGACAAACACATGAGTAACGTTGGCCACCTCTAGCTCTAAAATATTGTTCGAGATTGTCACAATCCAACTTGGTACGACAGAATATAATACAGCGATCCATTTTATGTTCCTCTATAGCTCTAATGCAGTACTCCCCCTTTAGCAATTTAACAGCTTCTGAATAGGTTTCCGGTGTTAGATTATTGGGATAGACATTATCACGTGCATGAACACCATCAGTGCGTATATGTTGTCGTAGATTATGCCAGGCTTGATCTTTTTGGGGATCAATCATGCATACAACATGATGTACAGTCTCTGGTACAGCATCCTCGCCTTTAAGATCAACCCAAGTGGGAAAGTGCATAAGACGATCAGCCATTTTTTTCACTTCGAACGCATGTAAAGTGGCAGAACACACTACCATTTGCAAACGACGACCATCCGAAGTCATTTTGGGTATTTGCTTATGCAAACGGTCAATAAGATCCGTATAGCCTTGTTTGAGCAAGGCGTCCGCTTCATCTAAAACAAAGAAACTGGAAATAAAATAATATTTATTATTAAAATTTTAATTGAATCCTATGGCATGGATATTATATAAAATATTACCGACAATGTGTCAATTGTACAAAACCACTGCTAATCATTTCTTCTAAACGGCCTGGTGTACCCACTATAATATGAACACCTTGTTGTAAAACACTTTTCTGCTGCTCAAGCTTAACACCACCAATCAATAGCAAAGTTTGCACATTTGGATTTGACAAATGGACTTTGAATTTTTCAATTTGATTGTAAGTCTGCTCAGCCAATTCTCGGCTAGGCTCTATAATAATGGCTTGTGGGGCATTGGGTGCTGGCTTACTGGCTGCTGCATTTGTAGAAGGACAAGCCAGAGGATTGGACTTTGCATTTTGAGCTCCTGCCTGTGAGACAGGTTTAAAACCATTATTAGGTGGATATTTTAAATCAGTTTTGCCAAAATTAAAAGCCATTTCAGCATTCTTCAGAACCACTGCTGGATAAAAAGTTTCATTGCGTAGATTATCAGCAATGCGAAAAGCTGTGCCTAAATGTTGACCATTTTTACTGAAAGAAATCTCCATTTTCTCCAGATCCAGATAGCAGCCAATAACATCATTCTTGCCAAATGCCTCACCATAGTCATCAAATTGACGATTATTCGATTTCTTGCCAGTGCCACCGAACCCAAAGCCGTTGCGGCAAGTACCTAAGTCAAGATTGGCCTGTTGCGTAGACCATCCCACCCTGCACAAACCTTCATCGGTTACCGTGGCTTCAAAGTAAAATTTTCCCTTGCCCTTTACACCGGTAGTGCTGCGGCAACCATGCCATTCTTTAAATTCACGCGATTGGCAGCGCAAACCATCGGGTGTAACAGCTAAGGCTGGGCCACGATCAAAAAATGACATGGTCCATGGTGCTATGCTGCCAGCTGCTGCCCCACCCCCTTTCGAAGCCTTACCGTCTTCTAAATCTTTTAAGGTTTCCCAAACAGTCTGTAGTATAGGCAGGCAAAAGGCACCTGTCTTACCGGAACCAGTTTCAGCAGCCATTAGTACATCACCACCTCCTAAAATTAAGGGTATCGCTTCGGCTTGGACATCTGTGGGCAGACTGGCAAATATTAAAGAAATAAATTGAGAAAGAAAAAACCAATTGTCTATCCCAAAGGGAAAAAAACTTACTTCCATTCCATATCGTCAATGGCTTTACCGATTTCGGGTAAAACTCCAAATTCTAAATGCAAAAAATTTAATTTTTGTGTTATAAGTTAAAAAACGAAATTTACCTTCAAAAGCAGTCATTTTTTCAGTTTCTAGAAAACTTGCAAAAATTTAATTGATTCTCGCCGGCTGTTGAAATACAATACAAAAATTTCTAAACGTGTGTTCAGTGAACTCTTATAATATATAAATAACTTGAAGTTGGCTGCAGTAATTTTCTATGTTTTTCATTTACCACTGTGTTTAGTAAGCATAAATCAAAATGCCTCAAAACTAGGCAGCAAATCGTCCATTTTCGTCGTAGACGTCAACCTATAACATCGTTTCTAGCTTTGGTAAGCATTAAAATTTGTGTAATTATAAAATTAAAAAAGAAAATCTTTAGATATATTTTACATCACTTTATAATTTTAAAAGATCGACTAAGAGAGCTTTTATAAACTTTGAAATGCATCTACTAATTACATTATTTTTTGTATTACAGTTCTTAAATTCATTTTTCACGAGTCCCTAATTTCACATTTTGATTCAAGATGGTTAGGGAGAACAAAGCTGCCTGGAAAGCCCAATACTTCGTTAAAGTAGTCGTAAGTATTAAATTTGTTTGGTTTAAAGATTTATTATTATTGGCTTTTTGAAGTGATGAAAAAAATTAACGTCTGAATGTCTATCGTCTGAATACCAAGGCTTGAAAAAGCTGAACCCAGGTGTTCTGGTAGACTAGAAGTTGAGAAAATGCTCTTCGAGTAGTCTGATAATGTTGTTAATAATAGTTTTTGCTGATTTTTTTTTTTGTGAATGTAGTGCTAAAAAAAATTTTTTTGTTACTTATCTAGGAACTATTCAACGAATACCCCAAGTGTTTCGTCGTCGGTGCTGACAATGTTGGTTCCCGTCAAATGCAAACCATCCGTACCAGCCTCCGTGGCATGGGTGTTGTTCTTATGGGTAAGAACACTATGATGCGCAAAGCCATCCGCGGTCATTTGGAACAAAACGCCCAATTGGAAAAATTGTTGCCCCACATTAAAGGTAATGTTGGTTTCGTTTTCACCAAGGGCGATTTGGCTGAAGTACGTGACAAATTGTTGGAATCCAAAGTACGTGCCCCCGCTCGTGCTGGTGCCATTGCTCCATTGACCGTCATCATCCCTGCCCAAAACACCGGTTTAGGTCCCGAAAAGACCTCTTTCTTCCAGGCCTTGTCTATCCCAACCAAGATTTCCAAGGGTACAATTGAAATCATCAACGATGTACCCATTTTGAAGCCTGGTGACAAGGTCGGTGCTTCCGAAGCTACCTTGCTTAACATGTTGAACATCTCTCCCTTCTCATACGGTTTGATCATCAACCAAGTTTACGACTCTGGTTCCATCTTCTCCCCTGAGATCTTGGACATCAAACCCGAGGACTTGCGCGCCAAATTCCAAGCTGGTGTTGCCAACTTGGCCGCCGTTTCTTTGGAAATTGGTTACCCCACCATTGCCTCTGCTCCTCACAGCATCGCCAACGGTTTCAAGAACTTGTTGGCCATTGCTGCCACCACCGAAGTGGAATTCAAGGAAGCCACCACCATCAAGGAATACATCAAGGATCCCAGCAAATTCGCTGCTGTTGCTGCCACCACCGCCCCAGCTGCCGGTGCTGCTGCTGCCGAAAAGAAGGAAGAAGCCAAAAAGGAAGAATCCGAAGAAGAGGAAGACGACGATATGGGCTTCGGTCTCTTCGACTAAGTACCCAAATTCTCAACATATTTTACCAGATTCGCTTGGTATTTTTGTTGAAAAGATTACGATTTGCTTTCTTGTCCTACAACAACATGCTATGGTGTTTTTAGAAAAATATTTAAAATCATTTTTTAACTGTGATTTTTATAAGTCTACGCATGTAACAAATATTTGTCGCGGTGTGACAAACCCAATGGCAAGTTGTTGCATCTGTGGAACTGCTTAGAAATTACTTTAATCTAAAAATAAAAATCGTAATCCTTCAAAGCTCTAAATATTCTTCTTTTAATTGAATGGTGTTTTTAAAATTGGGTATGATGGGTGCATTATCATTCACTGCGTTGCTGTTTTGTAAAGTCTACAAAACATTGGATAACATGTATTTATGGCTGAATATAAAGAAATTTGTTTTTTGCATTTTTATAGTAGCTTCTGATTAGGAAACCCAAAATTCTTGAGGTTTTTCGCTGGCCAAGCGTGAAGGATATAAATCGTAGAAAACAGTCAAAGAACAACTCAAACGTAAAAGAGAGTAGTGTTACAAACCTCTGGCGAGACCCAAAACAAGCTTTCGACACAAAATTTCGAAGAAACTCATACCCGGAGTCCTCAATATCATTTTACGAAGTGGTGGACAGTTACAGAGTAGGCGTTCAGTAATCTATAACTCCTTGTAGCAATATTCCGAGATTTAGGATTTATTCCAGGTTCTTGTCAAGTGACCTCATCCTCTCAAGCCCCGTAAGAAACCTAGTAATAAATCTTACACTGGTTTTATCCAAATCTGTTTTAACGTCATAGAATTCCTAAACACATAATTCGATGATATATCCTAAGGTTTTTGCTACTTCTCCTTTACTCGTCTTCTGAAAAAGTTTTAAAGGTAGCAGATTGGAGGAATAAGATATACGTCTCTGAACCCAACAGAGACAATTCCGATCTGATCAAAGGGTTCATACGTTGTACAATGGGTCAATTCGACCTCCGGGTACTGTACTTGCCTTTATTGACAAGTACACGTCCTCTAACCTAAAGGTTTCATATGGAGCCTCAGATGTAAGGCACACATCGTTTGGCAGATATATCAAGCGGAGTCAGACAGAGCAGTACGTTCCTACAGGCATTAAAATCGTTTTCGATTTGCAATAAATAACAAGTAATTGCTTTTGCTTTCCAACAGTAAAATTATTTTGTATATTTATAATATATTTGTATTTTAAACACACAATATTTGTGCTTTGTTTCTATGTTTTTCGTTAACAATATTATTAAAATTAATTAATTATTAAAAGATATATTGTGTTTGGACATTTAAGGTCACTTTTTACCACTTAGAAAAACTTAAGGCACACCATGGAATTTATAAACAATAACAAACAAAAAACAAGAGAAAAATAAATGGAATATAATGAATAATAATACAATCTAAAATATTTAACATTTTGGGAATAACAGTTTAATGGTGGAAAAGACACCAAAATGGTCCCTTAAATTATACAACAAACTGTTGATATGACCGACTTTTATTGGTAGTAAGTGATATCGATGGTGTCTTTAATTTCATTGCCCCATTCCTTGGCTATAATCATGATTTCATTCATGGATAGTTTAGGACCAATTAAAGGATTCAATTGTGTCATGTAACAGCACAGCCAGCTAAAATTGTACAAACAAACACAATGTATTTTATGGATGACCTTGGCAAAGAAATACAAATCAAAACAAAGGCTGCTTTTAAGCCCGTAAAAAAACTTACAAAAGCCAACAGGTTGCTGCTGTCAACATTAAACAACATTGGGTGATGCTATTAAAAAATAAGAGAAATTTAATGATGTTTTAAAGAACGAAACAAAGAACTTCTTACCCTTTGTTGGGTCCTCTGGCAAAAAAGGGACAAACAATCCCAATAAATGCCCAAATGCAGGAAATAATTACTGGCGGTATCCAAGCTTCAACCATTTTGCTGCTGTTTAATTTTTTATTACACAAAGGGAAAAACAAAAGAAACTTGTAATTTTTTTCTTGAAGGAAAAAAAATTGGAGTAAAAAATTTAAAAACACTAAACTTGTAAAGTGAAAAAATTCTACTCAGTTTTCCTCAATCTTATTATATGTCACATGACGTTGGGCCTTATGACAAACACAAATTAAAGCTACCATGTCGGTTTTCCCTTACCTATACAAAAGGTAAAAGTTATAAAAATTTTGTCTGACGAATACAACACTGTCTTAAACATTTTGTTTATTGTTTATGCAAACTGAACACAACTTCCAAAGAAATGTCATAGAAAATGAATTAGCAATTACTGTTCAGTGGCAAAGTGACAAGCAAAATTATTAAAAATGGTTTTGGAAAGTACTATGATATGGTGAGTTATTTTTTAAATTAAAAAGCACAAAAATAAAAGTGAAATATGCCTCAACTTTAAATGAAACATAAAGCCTATAACCTGCACTTTCTAAAAAGTATCAAATCTTGTTATTCTGCAACTTCTATGCAAAGTTATTGGCTTTCAAAGTTTGCTTTGTTTCGTGTTGTAGCTGCTTAAAACAAAGAACAATAATTAAAATTTCTATATCTTTTTAGTTTTGATAACAGTGATTACCAGCGCAATGGTGATTACTTTCCTACCCGTTTGAATGTACAAAAGGATGGCATTAATTTGGTGTGTCTAACAAAAGTACGCTCCAATCCCGAAAACAATGTCGGTCTAATGACCATTTCCAAGTAAGTAAATAGACAACGAGAATTTTCCATCAGTTCATAACTTCCACTTATTATTCGCAGTACCGTAGAGGTTTTGGCTACATTAACTAGTGATGTTGGACGTATATTTTCCAAAATGCACTTGGTACAGCCTAAGGGTGAAATAAATCTTTTAACCGGTGTTCGCATAGCTCATGTAAGTTTATCGCTTTCTTACAAAATATTTCTCTTTATTAATTCCTTTAACTTTTTAATTCCGTTTTAGTTGGTTTTAAAACATCGCCAAGGTAAAAATCACAAAATGCGTATAGTTGTTTTTGTGGGCTCGCCCATTAAAAACGAGGAAGGTGAATTGGTTAAGTTGGCCAAACGTTTGAAAAAAGAAAAAGTCAATGTTGATATCGTTAGCTTTGGGGATCATGAGTGTAATAATGAAATCTTACAAGCCTTCATCAATACTTTGAATGGCAAGGATGGCACTGGTTCTCATTTGGTATGTGTACCCCGTGGTTCCGGCTTATCCGACGCACTTTTGTCGTCTCCCATCATTCAAGGTGAAGATGGCATGGGTGGTGCTGGCTTGGGTGGAGCAGGTTTTGAATTTGGTGTTGATCCTAATGAAGATCCTGAATTGGCTTTGGCTTTACGCGTTTCTATGGAAGAACAAAGACAACGTCAAGAAGAAGAGCAACGTCGTGCTGCTGGTGGTGCCACTGAATCGGAAAGTGCTAGCACTGAGAAGACTTCCAGTGGTTCAGTTGCAGTAACAGCACCAGTTGATGAACCAAATTCGGAGGAAGCTATGCTACAACGTGCTCTAGCCATGTCCACAGAACAGGTTTATTGAAATTCTTAATAAATAATAACAAAATACTAATGTTTTCTTTTTTTAATTATATAGAGTGACGATAATTTACCAGATTTTGCCAATATGACTGAAGAAGAACAAATAGCATTCGCTATGCAAATGTCTATGCAGGATGCAGGTACGTCTTAACATTTGTTATATGTTTTAGTGGTGTCAAATTGAAATAAAATAAACTTCATGTGCGCCGTAATGGTTAAGTCGGGTAAGATTAGGTTAAGTTAAAATGGCAACCGCTTCAATTGGCAAAGCTTACTTGGATCCCATAAGGTGTCGTTGTAACGCCGATATTACCTATATAGACGTATAATTAAGACTCCTTATACTAGAAATGTTCGGGCAATAAAGACCGGGTGCCCAAGAATTCTTAGTTTCCAGAGCATCTGACAATGACCGAGATCTTCTGTGGTCTATAAACTCGTTAAGCTCAGTGTTATGTGAATAATTAACAGTATTTAGTGAAAGGTTTAAGAAAAAAACAACAGTTTAAACACACATCTATAGGCTGCAGATTGAAGACTAATTGTAATAGAAATGCAGGCTAACTTCTAACTTTCGTACTTACAGTCTGAACAGTGATATTAAAGGGTGTAAATGAACCTTTTTTAGGAAAAATGATGAGATCTCTAATTTAATCGGGATTAAAATAAGTTTTTATCACAAGTCCTCACTACCATCAATTAATAAAACAAAAGCTTAATAAGTCTTTCCTATTATCTTTGCATTCCTTACACAGATGAAACTGTTACACAACAAGCTAAACGCCCTAAAACTGAAGAAAATGCTCCCATGGAAGTCGATGAAGATTATTCCGAGGTTATTGGAGATCCAGCCTTTCTACAGAGTGTTTTGGAAAATCTCCCTGGTGTAGATCCTCAATCAGAAGCTGTACGTGATGCTGTAGGTTCCCTAAGCAAGGAAAAGGATAAAAAGAATGATGGAGGAAGTTCAGATAAAAAAGAATAAATCAGAATTGGTTATTACCAAGTTCATTCTTCAAATATAGTTTTGATTAATTTATATGACTAAAATTTATTCGTATTCATAAAATTTTTTCTACAATTATCTTTTGTTTGTGACCAAAAACAAACTCTGGAATTTAATCGCTTTTTATTGGTCGCCACTGCTATTGAAATAAAATAATATCTATCCTTAAACGAAAAAAAATAATTCATCTTGGATGCCGTGTATTGTATTATGTGATTAAAGGCTTTAAGGTCCTTTGTAACTCTGCTAGAAAAAAAGGATGGAATTTCTATCAGGAGATTTCAGTATGTAAGCAATCAAAAGAAATCAGCTTTAATTTTAAACACTTTGTAAAGGCCGGAAATAGTCCTTTGTTATTAACTAATCCATTGATGAAGACAATTACAAAACAATTAGTGAATTTCCAATCCTAATAAAATGTTTGATTCGACGAATAAGAAAAAATTGGGTTGAGAGGAGGATTTTCTAATATCTGAACTCGCATTTAATTTCCATGAATGCCTGCCTACGTCAAACTACACACCGAATGCAATCGAGTGTGGATTTCGTTTTAACACCCAAGGTCCTATTGATCCATATCCCTGCTAACATTTGGAATGCGTTATATTCCATGCATGCATGTTAACTCGTCGCTATTATTCTCGTTCCATGCTGAGATGTTTTTTTGTTCCTACATCCATAAAGAACACAAAAACATTTATTTTTTGTTAGCGAATAAACACTAGGTTTATCACTTTTATTCCTCAACACTTTACAATCTTAAAACATATTTATATTGACTAAATTATAAAGCCTTAGAAAAAATACTCTGCACTACAGCAATGCATTTATTTCAAGCCACGGTATTCACGAATGTGGTACAAAACCCAAGCGGGAATGACCAAAGAAGCAACGCACATACCACCACCAAGGACCAATTTTTCCTTAAAAGTAAAGAAAAACAAATTGTTAGCTACGTTTTAAAGTTATTGCTCAATAACCTTTATGAGAAGTTTACGTAACCTCTCAAAAACGGAATATGAGTTACAAAATAGATGTACTTACAGCAAATGAAACCTTTTGGGTGGGTGGTGAAGAAATTACCGATTGGCAACGGCGTTGTACGGCATTACGGATGGCAGGAGCCAACAATTGGGCAGCAGATCTTTGGAACATTTTCACAGAGTATTTTCCTTTAGATAATAGTCGTACGAGAAAAATTTTCTAACACTATAACAGCACGATATATTTGACGGTTTGGAAAAATGATGCCAAGTTGAGGGTAAAACAATTTGACGTTTTAAGAACAATTAGATTGGTAGCACCTAAAATGGTGCCATAAAACTAAAAGTGAAAAATCTATTTAAACAAGTGTTTATTTATATTTAAAACTTTTATTTTAATTCTAAATTATTTGATTTTAAAACATCATTGAACCATTATTGTGTGACTAGATTTGTAATTTTTATTTAATTTTTAAAATAATTTCGTGTTAATAGAGCTTTCACTGTAAACGATGTTGTTGTTTTGAATAGAACACAACACTGTGTTATGGCATAGGATTCATATTTTTTTGTTTCGCAGAACTTGGTGGCATTGTTTAAATACTGGCCAATTTTTCATCAAACGCAATTTTTCTTCAAAACGTAATTAACGAAATAAATAGAATTCCGCAATAAATTCAATAATTTTAAAAAACTTCATAAAATAAAGGTAAGAAATTATAAGTATTTTATACAATAGAGGAATAATAGTCTGCGGTAAATGCAATTGGAATTTGTGCAATGATTATTAATACTATTACTGTAGTTGATTTTTTTTGACGAATTTTTTTATGTATTTTGCTTCGGCACGTTTGCGTGAGTGAGACAACTGTGTGAAGAAGCATAAAATTAAAAGAGAATTAAAGAAAATTTCATGCAATTGTTTATAAATATTTATAATAGAACTGTAAATGCATATAATTTGAAGTGAATACAATTAATTTTGTTTTTATTTATATTTTTTGCGTTGCTATTATAAGTTCCACACGTTGTGGATGCAGTCACGCATCAACAGTGTTAATTAAGAAGCAAGGCCACAGGAATTTCAGGAGTTTTTACGTTGACGTCGCCGTCGTCTTGGAAGCAGTGATATAGCGCGTGAAGAAGTGTCTAAAGCCAATACATCCGTTTCCTTTGTTTATGTATGAAGAAAACATTTTTTGACTGCGCGTAACTGTTTGAAAATCTTTTCAAGGGTTTATGTGTGTGTGGTTGTGTGTAAAGAAAGTGTGCTTGTAAGTTGAAGAACAAAGGCAGCCAAGGACATTTTTGTTTCTTTGCAAATAACAACAATAAGAGTAATAATAACAACAGTAACCACCACTAAAAACTACAATGAGTACCGCAGCCATAACAACGTCTACCGCAGCATTGTCTTTAGAACCATCAGGTTCTAATGTTACAGCTTCTTCTCTATCCACCACCTCAAAAAGCACTACAGAATCTACGGACTTAAATGTCAATGCCTCTACATCATCCTCAACTGCACACCTGCCATTAAATCCCGCCATTTGCCGTTACTTTCAACGTGGTATCTGTCGTTTTGGTTCAATGTGTCGTTTTTCACATGACCTAAGCGGTGGTGAAATTTTAAATCCTTCAGCTACCAACAGCACTACGAACAATACGTCAACGTCTAATGAGCGTCCCAGTACTAGTCGTCACAATTGGGCAAATGCTCCAGTATTTATACCAAAAGCTGATCATACTGGTGGTGAAATTTTAGAAAACGAAACTGAACGCACCTGGGCCGATGTTGTAGGTGCAACTGCATCACGTGTGGGCGCTAATAATAATAATGGAAATGAGCCTGGTTCTTTAAATGAAATATGCCCATTTGAGGGTATTTGTCCCTATGGCATGTATTGTGCCTACGCTATTCACTTAGAGCTGTGCGAAATGTGCGACCAATTTTGCTTACATCCTTCAGACGATGCTCAACGCAAAAAACACAAAAAGGAATGTCTGCAACAACACGAACAGGCTATGGAGTTGTCATTTGCCATAGCACGCTCAAAGGATAAAACGTGTGGCATATGTTTCGATACCATTATGGAAAAGGCCGGCCGTGAGAAACGTTTTGGCATCCTACCCAACTGTAGTCATATCTTTTGTTTAGAATGCATACGTAAATGGCGTCAAGCTAAACAGTTTGAACACAAAATAACCAGGTAAAATAAACTGCATATATTCATATATGCATATAAACAAAATATGTTCACGATTTATAAATAATAATCCATTGTTTTAATTATAAAGATCATGTCCAGAGTGTCGTGTAACATCAGACTTTGTTTGTCCCAGTGCCTTTTGGGTGGAAACAAAAGAAGAAAAGGACAAACTGTTAGGAGATTATCGTAAAGCTCTTGGCATTAAAGACTGCAAATACTTTAAGAAGGTATAACACTTGTACTTATAATTAAAAATCTCATGTTTTGTTATACCAACAATTATACAGACATTCAATACCATTTATGTTGTGATTTACAAACAAACCATAGCGGAAATTTCTTTTATAGATTTACTGTTTGTTTAAATATAATAACAACATTTTCTCTTTTAATTTCTTTTCATTTAAGGGTGATGGTAAATGTCCCTTTGGTAATAAATGTTTTTATAAACATGCCTTACCCAATGGTGATTTGGTAGATGTTGGTTGTCCCAAAAAGGCTCGTAAAATGCTTCGTAGTAATAATGAAATTATAAATTTACTTGATGTAAGTATAAATACAATATATTTGTTGCACTTTCTATATATACCATCTTGCAAAAAGTTAAGTTTAAGGTTAAACAAACAATCTTTTATACGAGCAATGTTTAATAATTTTGAACACTAAATCTAAGAATCTATTCCAATTTACAGTAAAGGAAAAAAATGACGATAATTCTGTCATTTTTAAGTTTCGTTTTTCTTAAATTAATTGCTTCTAATAAAGAATTGAGAAATTTTTCACGTATAATGGCGAAATATTTCTAATCCACCAGATCAACTCAAACAGTATATTGGTCCATAAAAAAATGTTGAGTACAGTACCAAAAACTGCACGTTTTGACAAGCATATTCGTCATTTCTAAATTTTAAGACAGCAAGTGACTGTTCTTAGGTTCGTACTCCAAGAAATATACAGCGGGATATCAATAAGTGATTATTATATTGAAAGGAATTTGTTATTACATTCTTACAAAACATTTATTCTTATGCTGTGAATCAAAGGTTATATGATTGGAAAACTAGATAAAAATTTCAATTGCTTGTAGATAAAAAGTAAATAATTACCTTAAACTTGACTTAATAAACTAAATAATTACCTTAAACTTGACTAAAAGTCACGTTTGATTTGAGTAATTGTTTTATTTTATTCGTTTATACTTTTTTTAATAGAGAAAAAGTTTAATAAATTTCTTTTTGTAATTTTTTTTTGTTCGTAAATTTATGAAAATTTTTCCGCCAATAAATATTCAGGTGTGATATATCTCCAAGCGTCTGCTATTGTCAAATCAAAAACCTACAATTGCAAACACAAAAAATGGTTTTCAAAACTTATACGTATAATTTAATATAATTTTAAGCAAAACATCATTGCCACCTTTTAAATATCTTAAACTAAATCTAGTTATAATTAAGAGTTTATAGTTTAAATGATAACAGCTAACCTACATACATACATACCTTATATGTGAATACTTAAGAAGAGTTTAATGCACATTCATTTTATTTAAACGACCAAGGTTAAGGCTTTATTATTTCTAGAAATATGCTGTGTTTTAAAGTTCAATTATATTAGGTTAATACAAAGAAGTTAGTTTAATCTCTTCTTCAAATTATGATAACTCGATAGGATATATAATACAATATAAAAATGTTATAAAATGGTGATTTAATATGAAAACAATATTTATGTGCAATATATTTTTGTAATACAATACAATTTAAGTTTTAAAATATTTATAACAGTGTGTTATAGGTGTTATGTGTGTTATAACGAATATCGTATAGGACAAAGAAAAAAATAGCTTTAAATATTATATTATTGTAATCTTATGAAATAATTCGAAGAAAATCGCGTTGATGTTTTTTTGTTTATGTTTGTGCAGAGTGCTTCAAGTTCAAGTTATTTGCTTCAAATTGATATTAAATTCATAGTTTAAATGGAACTTTATTCTGCTTATATTGATGTGTATGTCCTGGAGAGTGTACAATATATAACTTAAATCTGCAATCTCTGGAGGTAGGTGATAAGAAGTGGCTGTTAAACCAAAACCATAAAGTTTCTTTGGCCACGTGTGATTCATTTTATTTGCTTTAACATTATAACTATCCAGGCGTTCAGATGAAACAGTTTAGTCTGCCAATGTCCATTCTTGACGAATTAGTGAGATCTTCCTTGTATCTGAAGCGTTTATATGTTTCTTCACAAGAACTATCGGCTATATGGCCAAGACCAATGTGTCTGCAAAGCCACCCAGTCAGCATGAACGAAATCTGTTACTGGTTAATTGAGGGTGGTAATCTACAGAGCTAAGGAAGAAAGAAGTGGAGAGACATTTGTTCGAAATTAATGACTTCAGGTCCGAAATTCTAGTCGACTAATAGAGAAAACTTTTCTTGGTATTCTAAGTTTTCATATCTCTACACCAGTGTAGAGGTACAAAATATGTTCGATAATTTCAGAGAAAGAGATGCTTGTGTCTTACAAACTGATCCTTGCTTTCAGAGCATAAAAACCACCTATCAATATTCTAACAGATCCGCTTCCCATGGTCAAATTTGTTGCAACACTGACATAACAGACCTCTTTTGAAACACACCCTCACAGTTCATCCTTTTGAGGCATGGGACTCAATGAGCAAAAAGTTTTTACCACTGATAAAGACCATTGTCCTTAGACAACGACATGTTGCACATCTACCAGGCAATGCCCTGCTACACTAGGCCAATCACCTGCTTAGCTGGGATAACTGGATAAATGGAGTTGAAGCCAAAGAAAGAAATATTAGGTATATTTAAGAAATGGAGACCTTTTCTAACGGCCATATGTTCTTTAAAGAAGTGATGAGAAAGGTGATAATAATTGAGTAAATTGTACACTTTCTTGCAGACAATTGACTAATGTAGATAATAAACAATAAAATCGGTCCGCACTTATACTTGAAAGACTCTTTACCGTATTTATGTAAACTGTTTATTTTTTTTTTAAGTTTATTATTCATGATTTGGTTTATATGTATCTGTTTTTATGTTTATAAATCATATTTATATTTTTCTTATGTTTTTTTGTTTAATTTACTTCAATCACTTTTCATCTTTCTTTCTTTTTCTCATTGTAGATCTATCTGTATGAATTTCTTGATCAACGTGATATCAATTTCCTTGATTTTTTTACAAGCACAAGTGATGAAAGTGGTGATGAAGATGATTATGATGATGATGAGTTTTAAGCCACATTTAATTTAAAAACAAAAGGTTTTTATAAAATTTAGATACCCTTTAAATACACAAACAAAAAAAAAAAAAAAAAAACGGAAAAAAAAAATTAAATTATTAATAAAAACTAAACACCCTTATTCAAAAAAAAAGTATTCAAAGTGAAAAAGAAAACAAACACAATACAAAAATCCTAAAGTAACAGCGAAAGTTTAAGAATATATACTACAATACAATATAAAAACAAATAATTTAAAAATTCTAAACGAGTTCATTCTCCAACAACTTACTTAGCTTGTGAAGTTTAAGAAAACTTAAATAATGTGGATTAAAAAAAAAAGAAAACATATATTAAAATTTTGTAAAGAAAAACCCATTTAAATACTTTTTAGGCCACCTAAGTCATGTTTTGAAAAAAAAAAACTGTCTGTGTATTACACCAACAACTAATTCAGTCCTTTAAAAATTCCACTTAATGCAACGAATCATTATCTTAGAAATAATATTTTAGAGAATTGTTTAAACTTAAACCTAAAAACTCTCCCTTTTCAAGTACCAATTTAAAAGTAATATTTTATTTTCCTTTAAGCTTTGAAACAAAATTTTTCTTAAAAGAGTAAAAAAAAAGTTAGAAATCATTTGCTTATTATTTAATAAAAGTTTTATTTTATATTTCTTTATTTTTTGTTTTGTTTTTACAACAGAAATAGCTTTGTTTCTTTATCTTGTTATATAAATATTTTCCGTTTTGTTAAAAAAGTGAGAAATTTAATTAAAAACTTTATAAAACTTTATAATATTTAAACTTTAAATTAAATTTTGAAGAATTTTTCAGTTCCCAAGTTTGTTAATTGTTCAATTTTTTTTTTGTTTCTTTATATTTGTTAACTGTTTTGTATGTTTGAACTGATCACAACTAATGAAAAATATGGTTAAAATTTTTAAATTGTTTATTGAAAATAAACTCTGTTATCATATTTAGAATATGTATTCTGATTAGCCTTAGAGTTTAAGTAATTACACAAAATTGTTTAAAATGTGTTCTAGTTATAGATTGAAAATTACAAACATCAAAGCCTAATATTGGTTTTTAAAAGCTTTTTTGTTCGAAATTTGAAGCAAACGATTCTTTAATTTCGTAAAATTGCCAATGAAATCGGTTTATATTTTTGAGTATTAATTTATGTAATTTATTTTACGTTTTACTGTTTGTGGATAAATATTTCGGTTCATTAATTTTATAGAAGTTTCGAATTTAATATACAGTACTATGCATAATAATAGCACGAAAGTTTGTCAATTTAATATTTTTTATGAATAAATATAAAAGTAATATGCCAGAGTTATAATACAACTTTAGGCAATTATTAACTTTTCTCAATGTTTAACAGCAACTAAACTTATTTAAACCAAACCGAACAATTTTGATTGTCATATTCGATGTGAAAATTTCAAATTCATCTTTCATCATTTCAAATCTTTGTAAATTATTTTTGATACAAAATTGTATGACGTGGTTGCTTGGCATCCTTAAAAAATTTATTATAAATGGATTAATAGAGTGCTATTATTTTTCATGGTACGGTATAACAATTTTTGAAAGGAATTTTTTGTTTTTATATTAAATTATAGCACAAAAAGTATCCAAGATTTGTTTTTGAAATATGTTTGTTCAAAAAGGCCTTTCGACAATTGAGTTCTTGTTGAATCTATTTTTGAAAAATTGTTTCGCTTTTAAGTGTAGAAATGAAGACGTTACATGTATTTTATAGGCTTATAAAATTGTCAGTTAGACATCATTCGTCTTAGTGAAGTATAGTTGTAAAATCATAAATAGTCTGCCGTTTGGCTAATAGTTTTTTGTTTTTAATATATCCCTTAAATAAAATATGTGATACAAAATTAGGCAGTTTTTTAAGGCCAATATTTAGAAAAAAAACGAAATCATTTCTGAATAGATTTGTTTAAGAATAGAAAAATGCTTTACGCATACGAATGGAAATAATTTCTCTGTTAATATAAAAGTTTTTAATTATATTTCTCACTTGTTTTGAAACTTCTTTTTTGTTGTATATATTATTTACTTAAGCTTTCAAACAAATCAATAAATAGTTTAATTTTATTGTTTTTGTAAATTTTTTTTGTTTAATTTAAGGATTTATATACATACATATTTGTTCCATGTTTAAAAATCTGTGAAATATGCGAAATTGTTTAACTAGTATTTTTTATAGTTATTTTTTTTTAACGTTATTAATTAGTTTTGTTACCAAAATACAGAAAGATAAGAAGTTAGAATCTCTCTTACACCACTGTCTTCTTATGTAAGTCATTCATATATTTTCTAAATAATTTGTTTTGTATTCTTATAAAAGCAATTGGTTAAAATATATTATTTTTTTAGTTTTATTTTCCTTTTTTAAGAATTTTTTTTAATTTTATTTCTTATATTTTTAGTTAATTAAACTTAAGTAATATATCGTAAAATATCACAAACTTGTATAAAAAAAAAACAGAAATAGAAACATACAATTAATCATAGTGAAAAATAAAAACAAAAATCATACCAATCAACAAACTAAATGCTAACATTTCAAAATACCTCCAAATAAAACAAAAACAAAAACAAAATAATGAACCTATTATATGTGTACTACAAACAAATACAAAAAAAAAAATACAAAAAAACAAATTTGTTAACATTACTTTATATTTTGTAAAAAACAAAACAAATCTAAACATATTGTAGTAGTATTTAATAACTAATATTTTTTGTTTTTAGTTTTTTTTTAGTAAAAAAAACAATATATATTATACATTAAAAACACAACACAAAAAAAGGAAAATCAAGTTATCTAAAACCAACAAAAGTTTTTAAATATTTTTAAAACAGTGTTTAGGCTTAGCTTTATATAACAATACATATATATTATTAACATGAAAACAATATACAAAAACAAACAAACAATCTAAAATATCTACTTATAAAATAATTAAAACAATATTAAATTTAACTTCCATAGACAAATTTATTTAACTCTTAAACCATTTAAAAGTAACTTAAAAGAATTTAATTTAATTTGTTGTAGAATAATTGCAGGCTTTTTTTTTAATATAACAAAAGAAATATTATTTTTATAAAACAATTAAATTCCACAAATGATAGTTTGTGGGTGGTATATATGTACCTATACTGTAATAGCACAAAACTAAGGTCAGAATTCTTTACTTCCCTTAATTTATTTCAATAAATTTTTGCAAAACCTGACATTAATTTATTCATGATTTCTTTTCAAGTCTGGCTTAAATTTTTTTGTTTAAAAATATATTTTTACACATCCTTTACGATTGTAAATTGTTTTAAAAATTTATAACAGCTTTTAAGACTTTAATTTATTGATTTTTAAATAATTATTTGCACATCAAAAGAAAAAAATATTTACGAAAATCTTTAAAGTTTAAATAGTTATTTAAAAAATTAAAAAATGATTTATTGAACAACATTTTTATAAGAAAATTTGTTTAATATTTAATATTTGATAAAAAAAAAAGACGTCGCCCATATTCTTGTTGTTATTGTAGCAGCTCTGAAAAGCTGAGTAGAAACGTTAGGTTTAGTAACTTAATTTTGTACCTTAGTTTTGTGCTTATTTAACCAATCAACTTCACATAATCTTTAAGCTTTTTATACAAATTGTTTTGTATTAAGAAAGTTTTATTAAAGAAATTTTGTAAAGGGTTTTTGAAATTAAAACATTTTTATGATTGAGTTGCGTTCACATTAAGCAAATATTTGCCTAAAAACGTATTCTTTTTTTTTTAATATTTAAACAGTTTTGGAAACAGAAGCGTAAATTAAGAGCAGCAGAATCTCTTACTGAAATGTTAAAACACCTTGAAATATTGCTGGTCTTTTGCGGACCAAAAACTTATTTTTTCTTATTGGCTATGCTATGTTTTCGTTAAATATTTGGCTAATGTGAACATATATAAAGAATTTTTAAAGAAACTTTAATATCCAACTATATTTGTATACTACTTACCCTTAACACATAACAAATAGGAGAATACGTATGTATATGTGTATGTATCTCGTAATACTATGAAACCTATAGATGTTAGTAACTGTTCAATATTAATTTTATTTCAGGTTTATAGTTAATTTTGTAATATTGTGGTATTGGTAGCTTTTGTTTTAGTTTTAAATAATTCATATTTTTTTAATTCTTTTTAAATTTCAATGTGTGTTACATTTGTAAAGTTATGAAAGTGTTACAAGGTTTCTTTTTATATTTTTATACTAATTTTAATTTTTTAACTAATCAGTAGCATCATAAGTAATTCTCTCTACTTAGATTAGATCTAATAAGTGGATTATGAATAGCAAACGGACTTCAGTTCAGCTGGCATTAAATAATTTGTAAAAAAAAATTGTTTCACAAGTAATACTAAAAAATCCCTATTTTTTTTTTTTAATAAGAAACTCCACTGAAGCTTGTTTGCATTCGATTCCTAAATTATAACTTTAAATATATAAAAATATTAAAATTTTCGTGATATGTGTATGTATAATATGAATATTATGTAGATTTTTCCTTTTAATTTAATTTTTGTAAAAAGTGAGATCGAAAAAACTAAACACGTATATAATTTGTATCTCGATTTTATTTAATATTTAATTAATAGTGGTCTCAGTTACTTTTTCAGTTGGCCCATCTCCGTTTAAAATCTTTGACATTCTTTTTGTGTTCTCCAATTCTGGACTTTGCTCCGGAGTCCAGAGAGTTTGGAAGATTGGCCTCTCTTGGTGGTAATTAAACTAATACAAAAACAAGCACCAATTATGGAACCCGCTTTGTCCGTCCAACAAAACGGGGAAAAAGTGAAATCAAAGAAACGAAATAAAGAAGGTCAGAGAATAAGTAGACACCACTCAGGTAATGTAATACTTTTATAAAGCCAGGAAGAGACTATCGGCTCTCGACAGAGAGTTAAAACCCGCATAGAAACTCTCCTTCACAGCAATCAAGCCTGTTCCGTAAGAAAATTAGTAACCAGCCTCAAGTTTGTCTTATTCAGCTCAAGCAGAGAGCTAGTTCTACTACTTTCGCTAGACCGCTAAAGGTTTCTAGCTACGTAACACTTCTATCTATTCGGCCAGCAACGCTGATGCATCTGCCTGTAAGTCCACTGGGATAGCAGATAAGTGAGTAGGAGTATCAAATATATCATCTTTCCAGTGTGATTCAAATCTGGTAAGTGTTTTAGTTTTCTCTTTTCGAGTAATAGTACTATTATTCTTATTATACAATACCTGAGTGTAAGCAAAAATCATGCAATAACTGATATTAGAAGAAGCGAGATTAGCCATGGCATTTAAGAGCCTTGGCGAAAATCTATGTACCAGCCTGTATTGGGCTTCCTCAAACCAGAATCCTATTCATAAGTCCTTATTAGCGGAGAAAATAAGTTCAAAATGTAGGAGTGTTCACTTAGGAGTGATCAGTCAAGAGAATGGCCCTGTGCTTTGTAGATTGAACACAGTTCTCCATAATTCCGCTTATACTGAAAGAGACTATTCCCTGTACGTTTTTCAAGATTTCACGCTAAAAGTTCCTAACCAAGGCTTTTCAGCAAACAATACTTGATTAAATAAAAAAATTGTAATGCTTCAGAAAAAAAGTTAAGATACAAAATATGTGTTAAAATTTCTTCGATCTCGCTTTTTATTTTAATGTGGTATTTTTTACAATTTAATTAGTTTAATTAGAATTTTTCAAAATTTTCAATATTTTAGAATTTTCTATAAAGTGTGATTCTTCATTAATTAATTTCATTTTTTTTTATAAATTGTTAATGAATATTTCTTAAATAGAACTTAGTTTTAAAACGTTTTTAATTTTTATTTTATAAAATATTTTATTTTCGTTTTCATTTAACTTAAGTGCCATTATAACTTTTCTTTATTAAACAAAATCAAATAGAAAGAAATTTAAAAGAAATATTAAAGAAAAAATAAAATACAATACAAATCAAAAATCAATACTTCAATTTCAAAATAAAATAATCAACAAAACAAACAAAATTACAATACTGACAACTGATATATAGAGATACTAAACGAAATAAAGCTAAAAAGAACTTACAAATTTTAAAACAAACAACTAAACTAAATAATAATTATTATTATAATATAATAACAATAAAATAGTTTAATTAATAATAATTAAATAACCACCCATATTAAAAAATAAGTTTAAAGTAACATAAAGTAGGGACATTATTAAAAACAAGTGTTAAAAACAAAACAAATAAAATAAATAATAAATGATTAATTAAATATTTTTGCAAAACCTAATAAGACTTTTTATTAACTAATGAAATATAATTTAAATATAATTACCTTAAAACAAAAACAAACGAACTAGTGTTAAAAGAAAAAAACTTAAAAATAAATTTATAAAGAAAACAATAAACACTTACAGCAGCCTTTCAATTTATATAAAATGTTTAGATTTTTTTTATTAAGTTTCTATAAAAAACTAAAAAAACAACAAGAACAAAATTTAAATTCTTTAACTTCTATTTAATATTTTAAGTTTAAAAATTAAAGTGATTTTAGTTAAGTATTCTTAAAACAGAAACAAAACAATACAAAAAAACCCCTTTAATATTGTAAAACATAGTGATATAAATAAGACAAGAAAACAAAAAAAAAAAAAACAAATTATATTATATAAATTTTTTTGAAATGAAAACAGAACAAAAAAAAATTATATACTTATATGAAATTAAAAAAAAATTATGTGATCTTAAAGTTTATTATTAAAAATAATTTAAAAAATATTAAAAAAAAACTAAAGAAACTAAATTAAAAAAATATATATATAAATAAAACAAAATCAATAAGCCAAATTAAAAACAAATAAATACACTTACAACAAATACTAACATATTTCCAAACAAAAAATATAAAACAACTACAAAAATTTTAAATATTATTAAAATTTGAACCAAAAAAAAAAAAAAAAAAGAAAATTTGATGTGTAGCAATAATAATTATAATAAGTATACAAAATAAAATTATTAATAAAATTACTTTATGCTCTTGGCGCACGTTATAAAAGGTCAGTTTAGTTTTACATATAAAACAATTTCCATTGGTTTTTTTAATTTCCTTGTAGCGTTTAGGTAATTTGATAGGATCAGGCATTAGCAACTTGTTGCTCGCACAGCTTCCTCAACAACGTGGTATGGACGCCCCTTATTATACTAAGACGGGTAATTATCCGTGTGATTGTTGGAACCTCCTCCTCCTTCTGTTCTAACAATCAACTTGATCGTTATTTAATCGAAGATATCCATATTATCTGGTGACGCTAAATACCATTATTCACGCTGCGATGAGTAATATTAGTCTTAGGCTGTTACCGCTCTAACGCTTAAGGAGACTATGCCGATCATTGGGTTGTAGATTACTTTTTTCTGATTTTTGCGTTTAAATCACTACTTAATGTCGTGGTAGATAGGGACAGCGTGTGGTGGGTAGAATAGATACAATAGGTGTCACCACTTTATGATATCTTTGTTACACCATATCCTTTACATCTTATTTCATGGGTGGCAATGATATAAGATTTATATTTATTCAGTACATTAGTCAATTGATCCCTTGCACCGGCTCTATATATCATATCGTACTAACGTTCCAGGTGTAGATACTTAAGTCATAGTCTTCGTTTTGTTTGCTATGGTTGTTAACTTCGTAGGTAGAAGCTATCCATTCTTCTGATTATTTACTGCAAGGAAACCAATTTTTAATTAATTTTTGTATTTTAATTTTATTTATTACTTTTAAATTTTTTTTTTGTTTTACATTATTATTCTGTTTTTGAATTTTATACATTACTTTTTATTTATTCATTTTTATTATTATTTTTTATATTTTTATATTGTTTTGGTTTCTCTTAAAACTATTTTTTTTTTTATTTTTCTATATTATTTCTTGTTTTAACTGACCTTTTGCATTCGTGTGCCCTTTTCCATGGAATTTCTAAAAGAAATAAAAAGAAACAAATTATATTGAGACCATTTATAAAATACCTATTATTATTATTGGCTTAATAATATACTACAAAATAGTAAAAAATAATATTTATATTATAAAACAAAGCAACAATTTAAAAAAAATTAAATTTAAAATATGAAACAAAAAATATGTTTTGTTAGTTGTACGTACTTGAAACTTAAACAAATAACAACCAACCATACTATTTTTGTATTTTAGTTGATAAAAAAACAAATAAAAATTAAAAAAAAAACACTAAAAATCATCACCATTAAATAATTAAAAATAAAAGAACAAAAAAAAACACAAAAAACCGCGCAAAACACCAAAGCCCAAAATATTGTTTTTATTTAAAAATTCACAAAAAAAAGAATATAAAGTGAGTACTGCGGATAGATCCTACAAAAGTCATCCGAGCTGTTTATAAGTTGAATAAGACTTATGTAGGGGATCTTTACAGAAAGATGCCCCAAGGAACCTGGGTCATTTGGCCGGCCGCTAGATCTCAAACAATCGCAGCTGAAATGCTTAATTGTATATCTCTTAGGAGTGGTCCTACAGCTGCTGCATTTTGAACGATGAACACCGCATTGAGCTTAGTACTCTTCAGGAAATTCTGAAGAGTTCTTGAAAAAGTACCAACTGTTTTATGTTCTGCCATGGAAAAATCTGCGCAGTTTATCCTTGGCGACATT